>JBBPBX010019602.1:15768-27477 GCA_038048925.1 Garcialebias charrua | reverse complement strand
CTGCTTGTGTTGCCAAATTCAATATTGTAACTATTCCTGCAACTGCCATTTTGCTCTTCATATAACATTTTACAATGGTGCAAAAAGAACAAAAACGTTCCACTTTTAAAATTAAAGCCATGTTCCTAAAGGAGTCCAACGTGCCTCTCTGTTGCTCCTTCTGCTGCTTTCCTCACACACAATACTTTTAGTCTACATGAAAAGTGGATTTTTGGGAAACTCGTTGTCCAAAAAGCTCATTCCATGGAATGTACTCGAATACTTCCCGGCTGTGTCAATGTCTTTGTTTAGATTTTCAGTCCTTGACTGTGACTTCATTGTTTAGTTTAAAGATCACTAAGAGTTTATTTTACTTGTATACATTTTTGCAAAGTTCAGATTTATCAGCACTCCTCTTTTTCTGCAATGCATTTCAGCAAATTCCTCTGCAACATAGTTAACACCATTCTTACCTAAATAAAAACCTCATGTCTGCACTGATCTCTGTTTTATTGCACAGCTAACTGGTAATCAGGCCTCTGTAGACAAGCAGAAACAAAGATGTCAGCTGAAACTTTGCCTGTATCCCACTTTGGCATTTTAAAGTCACCGCTTCAGACACATGAACTCTCACTGCTTTGGCTGCTGTGCTACACCACAGAGGGAATCAAGTGATCGGTTAGATCAGTCATACAGTAAAACCACTCAGCTGCTGCAGGGAGGCAATGCAGGTTTCATCTCTCTTTTTGTTTCCACCTTTATTATCTGCTGCAGTAAAACTCATAATGGGCTGTTTCCAGATTCAGAGGCTGTTCCACCAGCAGTGTTGTGCTCGCACAGCAGCAGCTGCTTTAACACGAATATGACTACAGCATGAGATAAACCCACTGATCTTAGAGCACATGTGGCTCATGCAGATGAATTGCTCAACAAATCACAGGCTGCGTTCACCTCTCCATCACCTCCCTGCTTAGCCCTCGCTGTTATTAATCACACAGACCTGCCAGGCTCCTCCTGATTTAATTTGTATTAAATTGTTAATGCAGTAATTTGTCATGCATGGCCTCGCGTGTAAGCTTGTTTCCCCCATTATGCTTATGCATTTACCTCTAATTACATAGAT
Source organism: Garcialebias charrua (assembly GCA_038048925.1). NCBI lineage: Eukaryota > Metazoa > Chordata > Actinopteri > Cyprinodontiformes > Rivulidae > Garcialebias > Garcialebias charrua. The sequence continues at coordinate 26,375 of JBBPBX010019602.1, read as the reverse complement.
TGCTTGCAAGTTTGCAGCAGTAAATGCTCTGAATGTGGCCTTTATTAAGAAATCGCTGAGCCAAGACAGGGGCTCATTCATCCCCTCTAACAACCAAACATTCTTAAAATAAGAAATGTTTGTGTGTGTTGCATTTATTTATTTATTTTAGCAGCCATTAGCGTATAAGAGCTGTGTTTTTGGCCAACATTAACCGTAGCAAGGCAGTGTGCCCCCTGTGGCCATGCTCTCTGGCCTGTTCCCACTGTAATGTTTACCTTTTGCACCGTCTACATTTAGAGTATTTGCTTAAGATTTGCTGAGTGTTTAGCACAAAGAACAGCTGAAGCTGATGTTTAGCATGTATTTAATCACTAACCAAAATTAGCCTGTAGGTAAAACTCAGATATGATTGTACTGGACCAGACCCTGGTCTCTGAGGACTGTAGTGAACACACCTTATCACTGAAACTCTCAGTGAAACAGACATTAACACTGTTTTATTCCATTAATTTGAATCAGGACACAAATTAAATCACAAGAGACTCTCTTATTCTTTTACTTTGTGCTAATTCAAATATAATCAATGCATAACCTTGTGTTATTCGCATGAGCAGTGTTATTTTTCAATATGTTGTATTCTTAGTATGTGGACACATGAGTCAAAGAACTCTGTCTAAAGTTGAATAGAATGTCAGACTGAACTTTTTTGTTTTGTTTAGAAGTTAGAAACAGTAATCTTATAACTGGCACCTGTTTTCTGTCTCCTCTTAAAACAATCTGCTTCTCTGTTTTTCTAAACATTTCTTCCTGACCTTCACTTGACGTCAATTAATCTCCTCCCATTCCCCGGTCGAATGAACCAATCGGGAAGGAGTAAGTCGCTGACGTCAGATCCTCTTTAAAAGTTCTAAACTTCCTGGAACTTCCAGTTCTCGAGGGAGTTGGAATGTGAAGCTTTCTCTTTACGCTGTGGACGCTTGATCAGATGCCAAGGGCCTGCGTTCTCAGCAAGGGTTACAGCAGCCTCGCTGTAAACCCACTCGAGTGTCACAGCTCCAAGCTGTGAAGGAATTTCCTTTCTGGAATAATTTATCTTGAAAAATCAACCAGACTACCGTTACTTCAGTGGGTCAAAGGCGGACGTGAGAAGAGCTGCAAAGGTAACCAGACTGACCTCCTCTCGGACGTCAAGGAAGCTCCATTTTTTGACTGACCATCGTGCCAGGTAAAGAGTCACCATGTTACTAAAAGCGGACCTACGTCTAGCTGGAGATCGCACGGAGAGCTGTCATTCTGGTTGAAAACTCAAGATAACTTCCTTTAAACCCCTTTCTTTTCCTCCTATCCTCCTCTCTTTGCCAGTAATAACTGAGCTAAAGAACCTCCAGATAATAAGTAATATGTCATCTTACTTGTTTTCTGCTGTCCACGATTTCATCTGCTGAGTAAATTATAGGAAACTAATCGATCAATCAATCTATACATATGTACGATGTAATTTATGATTCTGTTAACAAATGATTAATCTCCTGGTGAATCGACATAAATTAACGTTTCATGCCTGTTACATCTTATCAGCTGGTCACAAAATGTATTGATTAATCTGAAAAAGAGAGAACCTGTGAATATTTGATGATCATTTGTGTCAGGATAAAACCTGCTCATTCTTACGGTGTACTGGACAGATCAGTAAATCTGATCACCCCTGTACCCCTACATGATAATAGATGCACTTCACACTGAAGGAAATTCTACATTGGAGCCTACTTATAGTTCAGGGTTTTAGACCAGGGGCCTCATGTACAAAGACTTGCGTGGACTTCTTACTGAAAAGTGACGTACGGTCAAATCCAGAAAACGGCGTACGCACAAAAAAAATCCAGATATATCAAACTGTGCGTACGCCGGAATCCACGCACATTGCTTTTGTACATCACAATCAACGTGGAATTGAGCGCACATGAGAGAGTGGCCGACTCCGCCTTTGACACGCCTCCATATAAATATGCAAATTCATTTAAATATGCCTTGCACCAGAGGAATGTCGTCTTGTCCCATCATGCATCACGTTTTTCAACTGCTAAAACAGCTAAAAATAACCAAAAAACAAGAATTGAAGCTGTGCAAGACTATTCAGTCTTTCTGTTTTTTATATCTTTTGCAGGTTATTTTGTTATTTATTTTTATTTTTTTGAAAATTTATTCATTTCATTTAAAAACATGACAATTATACATACAATACAATAACAAAAAGTAAATTAAATAAAATGAAAGGTGGCAGAAGAAGAACTAGTCTTATGAAAACTGCCCCTTTTTACTCAATTCTAATGTAAATCAAATTATATATATAAAATTTTATTTCAAAAAGAAAATAACAATCTAGCTAAATTAAAAACATAAAAACTCAAACATCTTAATCAAATCAGACAACAACTTAAGTAGATATATGTATTAACGATTCCCATATTCTTCCAAGAAACTCGTCTTTATCAGTCTCTTAAATGTACACAGTGATCTGGCATTCTTAACAGTATCTTCCAAACCATTCCACAATCCTATTCCCTGAATTATTGTGGATCGTTCCTTCAAACTACTACTAAAATAAGGCTTCACAAACATCTCAATTCCTTTAAGAAAATATACACTCTCTCTTTTAACAAAATGTGTTTGAATATTGTCAGGCAACATGCCTTTATGTGCCTTATACATAAGCAACAAAATGTTATAATTAACCAAATCATAGAATAGTTATATTCTAATTGCGTCCATGTGGATGTAATAATTGTTAATCATGTGTGTTTGGTGTGAACAATAATGATTTTCACATCATGAACAGTTTCTCAGAATCACCTCTAGGTGTCGCCAATGGAACCAAAACCACAGAAACGTGCGTACGCCAGCACTGGAGTTGGCGTGGGGCTGCGCACATTTCCACGTTCAGTTCTGTTTTGATACATACAGAGTTTTGCGTGGAAAATGGCGTACGCAAGGTTTTTGTGCGTACGCACCGTTGATACATGAGGCCCCAGATCTCTTGCTGGACATTAAATTGTTAAGCTGGTAATAACTGAAACAAGGAAACATGCACGGTGTAAGAGTGTAGCCATCTTACATTAGATTAACTCCAACAGTTAATGGCAAAGACCTTGTGTGATCTGTTAGCACTCTGGGTTCATGTTTGGGATAAGATTCAACTACTACCACAGCAAGCTTTATTTTGATATCTGTAAAACTGAGTTAAATACATTGTTGTGTTTTCTAAAGTCAGTTTGCTGTGGCAGTCACTTTAAATTGGATTGACTTCATGTCTTGCAGTTGTACATCCAATAACAATTTTCTGAAGGTTTCATTAACATCTGTCCAGTGGTTCATGCTACATTTTGCTCATGGACACAGTGAACACCGACAGATGTGAGCAAAGTGCAGTGAGTTAGTGCTTAGATTACTGTATGTGTTGAGGATAACTCTCAGCTACAACCACACCAGATGTTAGCTCAACATCTATTAAACTGATTGACTTAAATAAATAAAAAATTGTGTAGGTTGATAAGCTGTCAGCCATCTTGAATCAAGTTTAGTCCAGATTGTAATCAGTTGTAAATCTATGTCCCGTGATTATATAATGACAGTTTTGTTCACATCGGTCCACCTGATCATCATATTTTATGAAAACAGACAAATCAACGAACACACCCACAATTAAATTATCATCTGCCTTCCATGGTGATTCTGATTAAAATGTGAATTAGTTGGCAATCAACCTTTTTCAAAATTAAAATAAATCATATTTGGTTTAATTTGTGAAAATTTCATGACTGACCTAAAAGGGAAAATGATAATTATATAAATGATTTTGCTCTCATTGCATTTAAACTCCTGCAGCATTTGTTTGTACATGACACAGCCATTCTTAGCAGTTGTGAGTTCGTATTTGCTGTTTCAGCATCTGCAGTGGGCCCTTAACTCAAAGAAAAGAACTTTGCTATTTTTAGATTAGCAACCCAGGAAAAAAGGAAGAGCCGCAAGAAAAAGAGGACAGACAGTGGACAGAGGGAGCTGCAGCGCTGATGGTCCCTCGCTGCTCTTCTTGTCTTCAGGTGTTGTTACCAGAGAGCCCCGGTCTGTAGAGACACAATACTGGAGAGAGCAGTGGTGTAGTCTACATTTTTGTAGTGGGTATACTGTGCTTAGAAACCAAAGTACAGTACACTGGTTAGTACAATGTAATCGTTAATATATTTTGATTTTTAAGCGTATTGAACATTTCCAATTTTTTTCTTATGTTTATATATGAATAAATGAACAACAAACATTGTACAACAGTTGGCCTTGTATTAAAATCATGTTAGAGAATTTATGCAACAGTATCAAAGCACAGCGTTGCATACCGTTAGATTGTTTCAGAAGCGTTCAACTGCCGTTTAACGTATCAATGATGTCTAATGATAAGTCATGTGTCATTGGGCACTTTTAAGTGGGTATACTGAAATTCTTAAGCTTTTCTAGTGGGTATACTCCGTATGCCTGAGTATCACATAGACTACACCACTGAGAGAGAGGTAACAGCGCGTGCAGAGATGACAGACAACGCACAATTGTATCACATGGTCACACTCAAAGGACATGGATGCACAAATACACACTTTAACATGTTTTGACAGAACACTGAAGTAGGCTCAGAGAATGAAATGACAAAACAGACCATCCATCTGTACGAGAGACAGGGGACACCCTGGACAGGTCTCCAGTCCATCACATGGACACATAGAGAGACAAATGAGACAAACAACCATTCACTCTCTCACTCACACTTAGAGACAATTTAGAGTTACTAATCAGTCTAACATGCATGTTTTTGGTCTGTTGTAATTATTGTGAAGCACTCTGGTCAGCTGATGGTAAATGTGCTATACAGTATAAATAAACTTTGACTTGACCTGAGGGAGGAAACCGGAGTACCCAGAGATAACCCACACATGCACAGAGAAAAAACAGGCAAAATCCACCCAGAATGCCCCCCCCACCCCCACCCCCAGGTCAGGATTTGACCAGTGACCTTCTTGTTGAGAGACAGCAGCTCTATCAACTGCACCACCGGGCCGCCCCAAAAACAGACCAGATTGATAAATGTATACTTTTCAAGTAACATATCAATACAGTGAAAATGTTCTGTAAATTGTAAGACAGAGTTGTTTACAAAAATATATTTATGACTCATATGAACATTTCTACCAATTTCAACAAGAAACCTTAAGCTTTTGTTACAAATCACATAAAGTTGTTTTCTCTCAACAAGAGTTAAAAATGCCATCAAAAGGACACAAAATTGCAGTAATCATAATTCACTTTCAAACACATGTACCCACAAAATACATCTTATGTTTTGTTTGAAACCAGTGAGGTGGAACCCTGGAGAGCTGGTGCAGGAAGAATAACCATCACATCAATGTGAAGAAGACGAACGTGACGATCGTTGATTCAGATGGATCAAACACCCCCCAACACACCCCAACCCCCCACCCACAAAACATAGGAAGATCTGCAGTGGAAGTGGTCTCCAGCTACAAATACTTGGGTGTACACATGAATGATAACCTCAGCTGGAGCAACAACACCACCAGCCTGATCAAGAAAGGTCATCAGAGACTCTACTTCCTCAGACGGCTGAGACGAGCTGGTCTGAGCAGCCCAGTTCTCACCTCCTTCTACAGGTGTGCAGTGGAGAGCATCCTGTGCTCCAGCATCAACGTGTGGCATGGAGGCTGCACAGCTGCAGAAAGAAAAGCTCTGCAGAGAGTGGTGAAGGCTGCACAGAAGATGTTGGAGTCAGTCTCCCCACCATCACAGACATCTACACCTCCAGATGCAGGAAGAGAGCCACCTGCATCATGAAAGACCCCACTCACCCAGCACACACACTCTTTGCCCCACTCCCCTCATGAAGGAGGTTGAGGAGCATTAAGTGCAGAACCACTAGACTGAGGAACAGCTTCTACCCTGAGGCTGTTAGACTCATGAATAAATAACCAGAATAATCACTGTGAAGAATCACATCATGTTGCTGCTGATCTGTTTCATGTTGATGTGTTCATGCATGCTCATCTGCTCACTCAGACTCATGTTCGTGCTGCTGTTGAGCGTATTGTTTTTGTACTATTAGTGCTTGGTAAATTTTTAGTTTAATATTTTTCTTAGTTCATATCTTAGATCTTATTACTGTTTTTATTTAAATTTATACTTTTGTTGGATGTAACTAGGACCCTGTGTACACAGTTTTGTTCCACCACATGTACCACATAAGATGTGCCTGACAAAGAAACTCTGACTCTCTGACTCTGAAATAAAGTAATGTTTGCAAAAATGTGAAATGAAAAAATAAGCAAAAACAACATGGAAAACATAAATAAATAAATAAAATGTTGTTATTGGACAAAAACAGACAATAAATGATTTCAACTAGTGGTTTAAACCTTTTATTGACGGAATTGTTCTAAAATTTAATCTATTTAGCAACAATATAAAAATGAACATCCATCCATCCATCCATTTTCTTCCGCTTATCCGGGGTCGGGTCGCGGGGGTAGCAGCCTAAGTAGGGAGGCCCAGACTTCCCTCTCCCCAGCCACTTGGAGCAGCTCCTCTGGGGGAATCCCAAGGCGTTCCCATAAAAATGAACATGTTAAATGTTTTTTCTAAGTTAGTAAAATGCAATTGGATAATACAAAGAGATGAACTCAAAACAATTAAAAAACCCATCTTTAAAAAAAATCACTGCAATAAAAGAATGTTTAAGCATTTCCAAACCAGGCTGCTTGCTGTTTTTATTTATGAAGTCAGAGCTAACCGCAGCTGAGAGACGGTGCATCTTGATGAAGAATCTCTTGTGCTCATTGTCTTTGTTTGTATCGGTGCCAGTATGTGCATGCCTTGAAGTCCTCAGAGTCATATCACTTACATGCACAAGAAAAACCTCTGGACTAGAGTTACAATCAACCATGTCCAGTGATATTGCTGCCATGTGGAGTATGTTGTTCTCCTTTGAGGCCTGAAGATGGCAGCATCAGACCTCTCCATGGGAGGAAATGTCACTTCTTCTGTTGTGTCTGCAACAGATTCTTAGGTTACCAGTTTATAGGGAGTGTGAAACAAAAACTAAAATCGTACCTGCTCAAATAAAAGAAATAAAATAAAATAAATACACCTTATTTTCCTAATGTATTCCTTCTACTCTAATCTGCACAATGAATGTTTTTAAGATGCCGGCACACATTTTCCTCTGGAGATTTCTTCTTATAAACCTTCCTTTCCTGGTGTGGGGTTGAGCAACATCTGGCTCCGTCTGCTGATTGATCTTGGCTAAGGTCAAGATGGTGGGGGCAAAGGAAAGAAGGGGGAGGGTGGGTTTTACAGTGTAAGTTAAGTGCACTAGTCTCTTTTTTTTTTCAGGACTTCTTGTTTGTCCCAGGGAGCATTTACCGTCAAGTGGTGCTCTAACGCTGGAGGATAGCAGGCGTCGGTCTCGGAGGAGCTCCACTAGGCAGAAGCTGAATAATTCATCCTGGCCTGGCTAAATCCTTGGAGCACCACAAGCCTGGGAGGATGAGTGGTTTTAAAACACCTCTCTGTTGTCATGGACCCTTCACTTTCTCTTTCCATATTCTGGTTCTTTCATGGCTGCTATGCAGCGATATATTAATTTTTCTTCGTTCAAGCTTCACGCCTCTTATTTTGCAGTTTCATCATTATAACTAGCTTTCTGCTATGACACTGCAAGTGTTATGCAACTGAAATAAATATTCTTCTGCCCCGGATCTGGTGTCTTAACAAGATAATACCTCCACCCTCCTGACCTCCCTCCACCCCACCCCTACTTCGATGCATAGCTATGACGGGGGCTCTTTGCGGGAAACTCAAGCACACAATCTTATCTGCTCATCTCAAGTTACCCAATGGTACAGAGAGCACAGATGGGCGGCTGTGCATTTCCCTCATCCTAACCTTCAAATTCACTTTTCTCCTGCACCATTTCAGATAACTCATGCATGCCACCTCATCCTTGCTCTGATGCAAGAGAAAATCAAATGGGGGGTGTGCATGTGTGTGTGTGAGTGAGGGGGGCAGAGGTGACAGTAAGTATTTAAAACTATACATGTGCAGATAATTATTTTACCTAAGAGAAATTAATGTGCCAACAAGCAGGGAATGTAATTGTTGGGGGGTGTCTTTGCTCTCCTAATGATATTGCTTTGATGAAGCTTTTATCCTCTGCTAATTGACGCTGTGTCCTATCATTCCTTTTGACAATTCAAACCATGTGTGTCTGGTCAAAAAACAGATGTTGGCCCCCTTTTGTCATGCCTTAACATTAAAAATTAAAGCGACAATTTGTTTTGGACTGCAGTAACAGGAAACATCTCAGTTCTGTTTCCGATTAACAGTGTGGCCATGGAGCTAACATGAGATTTGAAATGATAATGGCGATGATTAGTCAGGAGAGTCGTTAAAGAAACCTATGCACAGCAATTGTACTCACAGTTCTTGTAATTTCAGTGACACCAGCAATGTGGCGCATGAGAAACAAGTTGCTAGAATGCAGACTGAACTACTTACAGTTATCAGCTATGTTAGCTTTAGGAACCACTTGTAGCATTTTAGCACACCTGTTTGAACATTTAGATGTGTGACTCTGGGGAAGAGTTATGAACTATTAATGTCTTACTTTTAACAGCCTCACTTTGGTGAAATAGAGTTTATGTGTGACAGCACTGATGAGTTTATAGCTAGTCTGAATGCCACAAGAACAAAGTGGATTGCTTAACATCATTCTTTGAAATGGCAAAGTAGTTCCTGCAACAACTACCGAATTTTCTACCGTACACATTGCACCGCCTTAAAAATCACATCTGTCCAAATATGTCCAATAAAGGGGAAAAATCCATAAATATGTCACTTTGTCTTATAAGTCGCATATATTATGTGTCACCACTGGTGCATCACGTATGTTACACGTCACCGCTGACAACCAGGAAACCAGGGCCGGTGTTGTGCCAAAAATTGATTGGCTGCCAAACAGTGGCTACGGGAGCGTGCACGGGAGGACGTTAACAAGACTTTAACACAATTAACACTTAAAAATAATTATTTGTTTGCTCAAAATTATAGTAAAGGTGTGTCTCAGTTGAACTTTTCCTTAATACATGCACTTTGACGGTCAAATCATCTGCAGCTGCGGGAGAGTGAAGAGGGACGAGTCTCTGTGCATTTCTTCTAAATTTAACAAGATAACCAACTAAAAACATTTATTTGCTTGAAATTATAGTAAAGGTGTGTCTCAGTCTAACGTTTGCTTAATAAATGCACTTTGACGGTCAAATCAGCTGTGTTTTCAAAATTATTTGTTGCCTCGGTGCTCCGGACGCACACAGACAGTGAGGAAATCAGGAAAGATAAATGCTAAACATTTCTTCAAAATTTACCTATATAAGCACCTAAAACAATTATTTGTTTGCTCGACATTATAGCAAAGGTGTGTCTCAGTTGAACATGTACTTAATAAATGCACATCAATGGTCAAATTAGTTGCATTTTTCCGGGGCGGCGCAGTGCAACGAAGCTGAATTGACGGTTGCTCCAAGCAGTGGCGGCTCCAGAGATATTTTTCTGCAGGTGCTAAGGGGGGGCTAAGCATTTTACTGAGGGTGCTACGAAGGATCATTTGTTCTTTCAGTTCTCAAGGTCAATGTGTATTTACCGTATTTCCGGTGTATAGGTCGCACCTTTTTATGGTTTTTTTCAAGGCCTGCGACCTATACACCGGTGCGACCTATTATGGCTTATCACTTTCGGCGAAACAAATTTTTAAATCCAGCTCATTTCACAATTACGTTCATTTATTAAGGAAAAGTTCAGCTCAGACATATATTTGCTATAATTTTTATCAAACAAATAATTGTTTTTAAGTGTTAATCTTCTTAAAAGCCTTGCTGTGCGCTCCTGTGGCAGACATTTGCAGCAGAGCTAAACGTAGGTGCGACCTATACACTGGTGCGACCTATCTATGGATTTTTCCAATCTATTGGTGATAATTGGACAATGCGACCTATACACCGGTGCGACCTATACACCAGAAAATACGGTACTGTCATTCACATCACATGTGGTAAGGTGGAACAAAAGGTCCAAGTTACATCCAACAAAAATACAAATTGTAACGAAAATCAGTGAAAAGATCCGAGACCTGAAATAAAAATACATTAAGCACTAGTACGAAACAATGCGCCAAACAATAGCATCACGAACATGAGTCTGTGTGAGCAGATGAGGACGAGTGAACACAGCAACATGAAATAGATCAGCAGCATGAGATCAGCAGCACATAACCAAATGGTATTACAGTGATTTGTTTTCACAGTGATATTTCAGACTAGGGGTTCCTGAGTCTAACAACCTCGGGGTAGAAGCTTGTAGCCATAACGAAGGGTGAGATGGAGGAAGAAGGATGCCACTTTTTCCATATCAGCCCCACTACTTTTGATTTATTTATTTTTCATTCATTAAAGTGGGACACCGTCTGGTCAGTTTACTGACCAACAACAACTTTATCAATATATTCTACTTCAGTGATA
>JBBPBX010019601.1:26854-44303 GCA_038048925.1 Garcialebias charrua | reverse complement strand
CGATGCACACTCTATACCCCCTAGGTCCAAGACATGTACCTGCTCCCTACATGGGGCAGCCCACATCCAAACCCAGGAGGTAGACCCATTCATTCTGGGGTGGAGAGCAGCAGACGTCCAAGATCCGGCACACCCCGCGCCCCGCCGACAGGACAGGACACCCGAGTCCAAGCAGCCCCAGAGGGAGCGCACTGCCAGCCCCGCCCACGGCGAACCCGCAGGCCCCGAACCCCCCCACACCCCAGCACAACCCCTGACGGCCCACCCCCAGAATGTCCGCCAGGCAACCAGGGGGGTAAGAGAAAAATAAATAAATAATATATATATATAAATAAATACATAAATAAATAAAATTGAAATTAACAAATCAAGACCCCGACACACACACCCCCGTCCCCAAATGTACTGTTGGTGAGTGTTGTTGTAAAGTGTACTTAAAAGGGAAAGAGAAGGAGCAAAGGCTAGCATTGTACCAGTTTCCCCTCCACTCCAACTCTAACCCAGGCCCTAATTGTCTAGATGCATAATAATAATAATTGTCTAATCTTGTCATCTGCGTATGTTTCCCATACACAGACGAAATTCGTCTCTGCATTTAACCCAACCACCTACCAGGTGGTTGAGTGAGCATAGGCATGGGGGCGAGATTGATGTCATCCCGCCACCCATAGCCATAGTGCTCACTCCATTCCCTATATGTGACTTTTATGAAGATGTTTATGAATGAATGTCTAAAGTGTATATAAAATTGAGTCCCAGGTGCTCTTAACAACAGAGATGTAAAACCATTGCAGCACACCCGAGACCCAAATTCCCTACATGTATTAATTTAAGATGAAGAGGGCGGAGGTGCGTGTTGAGGGATGGGGAGAAAAATATCTGCAGGAACAGTGCTCCCACAGCGAGTCAGCTCCCCCGCTGACCCTGCTTACCCCCCCAGCTCGCCAAGGTCCACCCAAGGAGCGAGGTAAAAGAAACACCTCTCCGACCGCCAGGCCATTGAGCCAAGACCAGAGAGGGACACGGCCCCGAGGGCCGCCAACAGCAGAACCAACAGCCCACACCCACCAGGGCCGCCACGACCCCTGCGAACCGCAGTCAGCCCGCCGTCCAAGAAGACACAAAATCCCACATGGACGACACGGCCAAGAGCGCCCGCCCAACCGCCGACAGAGCCAGGAAGCACCAAGAACAGGCCCCAACCGGGGCCCGCACACCGGCCAAGCATAGTCCAAGACCATCATCCAGGACATCCACTTAATCCCCACCCCAGAAGAAATACTACACCCACCCTTCATATTAACAACTTTCAGAACACATAACACATTAGACACCCAGGCTGGGTTTGCCCGCCCCCTCCCATTGGCCACCAGTCACGCCCCCAGACACCCACCCCCCAGCATATGAACCCCAACCCACCAGCGAGCCGAGAGCCCCCGGCCAGAGCCGGGCACCAGAGCGCCAGCCAGCCCATAGCCCGGCGACCCGCCCGCCAGAGCCCAAGACCCCCGACCCCCACCAGGCCCAAGCCCGGGGACGACACGCCCCCAGAGTCCCAAGCCCCGGCACCCGCCCCGAAACCACCCCAGCACAGCCGGGTCACCGACCGGCGACCCATGACCGCCGCCACCGACCACCCGAGGGCCCGCATGCCGTCCCTAGCAGATATCCCCCAGAACCCCCCCGGTCCTCCCCAGGTCGAAGACAAGGTCCTCCCCGCCCAAGCAGCCCCAACCCCCCGGCGCCCCAAACCCCAACCTCCCCCCCCTCCAGTCCCAATGCCCCACAAGGCCACATCCCAGACCCCCCACCCTCACTACGTAACGGAGCCGATCAAAGAATGCCAAATAGATTGATCCAATGTGTCGGCAGATGCTGTTTCAAGACTAATATGATCTAACAGAAGATTTTTATACTGATTAATGCTAAGATTATTTTTATTTTTCCAATTTACGAGTATGGTTTTCTTTGCGATGCATAAGGCAGTGAAAAGCATATAGGATGTATTTTTTTCTAGTATAACATCTTCAAAGATACCCAATAAGCAAACAGATGGAGAGAGTGGGATATTAAATTTCAAACATTTAGACAAGTCTTCACATACCTGTACCCAGAACCTCTGAACGGGTGGACAGAACCAGAGCGCGTGAATATAATCATCAGGTGTATTACTTATGCACTGTGAGCACTTGTTAGATGGTGTAAAGCCCATCTTAAACATTCGCTGACCTGTATAATGTACTCTATAGAGAACCTTATATTGTATTAATTGTAAATTGGAGATTCTAGTCAATTTAAAAGTATTTGAACATACTTGAGACCAAATTTTTTGTTCAAAGTTGATTGATAAATCTGACTCCCATTTTTCAACAGGTAGTGCTATCGAGTCATCGATTCTAGACAATTTTTTGTATATTTTAGATAATAATTTGGGTGGTTGAAAATTAATAAACTCTAACACACATGTTGGTGTTTCCAACAATGTTTTATTAAGCTTAAATTTCTTTTTTACAATTGACTTAATTTGTTGGTATTGTAGGAAATATTTATTATCAATGTCATATTGTATTATTAATTTATTAAATGGAATAAAGTCTATACCCTCAAATATGTGTTCCAGACATTCAATACCTTTCATTCTCCAACCTGGGAAATTTAACATATTATTTTCTTGTTGAATGTCAGGATTGTTCCAGAGAGGTGTATGTCTACATGGGAGTAGTGAAGACTTTGTCATTTTCAGATACTCCCACCATGCTGTCAGAGATGAGCTAATATTGATGCTCTTAAAGCAGACATGTCTTTTTAAATCTGTACTGATAAATGGTAGATCTGAAATCCTAATATTATTACATAAAGTTTGTTCTATATCTATCCAAGTTTCATCTAGTGCATTCGGTTTTAACCACTTTGATATATATTGTAACCTGTTGGCTAAATAGTAGTAATAAAAGTTTGGAAGTTCTAATCCTCCGGTATCTTTAGATTTCTGTAATGTTTTTAAACTAATACGTGGAGTTTTATTTTTCCAAAGGAATTTAGATATAGAAGAGTCCAGGGACTTAAACCATTCAGTTGAAGGTTTATTTGGAATCATTGAGAATAAATAATTTATTCTCGGCAGCACCATCATTTTTACTGAGGCAACTCTTCCCATAAGTGATATAGGTAGAGATCTCCATCTAGTAAGATCGTCTTAAATTTTCTTTAATAGTCAGAGTCAGAGTCAGAGTCAGAGAGAATTTATTGTCATTTGCACCGCATGTAGTACATGTGTTGAAAACGAGATTATGTACACAGGGTCCCAGTTACATCCAACAACAAATGCAAGAGAAATACAATAATAACATCTAGGATTAACTAAGAGAGACATCACATCAGCTTAATAGTGGGATATGATTTAATTTTATTAAATCTTCCAATTTAGGAGAGATATTAACACCTAAATATTTAATGTTACCTGATTGTAGTTTTTCATTAAGATAATTATTAAACACGCAATTTATTGGAAGAACTGTAGACTTTGTCTAGTTTATAGAATAATCAGAAACTTTTGAAAACGAGTTTATTAATTTGATAACATTAGATATTGAGTTTCCTGAGTTCTCAAGAAATGCCGATGTCTTCTTCAAAAGTTGATCAAACAGAGCCCTGCCGATGCCAAAGAGCAGAAACCCCGCTATCATGAATCCAAATATATAAACGTCTCCAGCGTCCTCCTGAGACAGAACTGAGAAACACATATGCTGCAAAACTCCCCACGGATCTTTGATGTACCCCGCAGCAAGTCTCAGTCAGACAAGAGGGTTCTCCAGGACCCTGTCGTTTTGTTGAAAATGTTTTGTCCATTTCATTTAAAGTCCAGCTCAGTGGATCCATAATCGTATTTTTCGATTGGGAGAAGTGCACCAGGTGCTTCAAACACACAGAGAGCAAAGCAGGAGGGAGAGAACAGGGGACGGAGAGGAGAATGCATCCACCTTGAGAGAGAGCCAGAGGAGAAAAAGTGATTTAACATTTAATCTTAATGTTAATATCTGATCTGTCTTAGAACTGAAGTTTTACAGATCTAATACAAAAATGTCTCAAAACTCAAAAAACTCCAGATTGTAAACTAATGCTTTTTTTTTCAAGATAAAACAATTGTTGTTCAACATGAAGAAAAAGACAGTGATTTGGACATACAGAACATAAAAATGTCTCTTTACTTATTTTTGTTGTTGTTGTTTTAAATGACCATAACAATAAAAATAGCTTCAAGCTTGTTCACTTTGATTCCAAACTGAAGATTACAGGATTTTTAAAATTGTATTAATATTTCTAAATTACAAGCCCTTAAATAAAACAGCTGGCTCTCGCGTCGTCTCTCTTTCCGACCATTGACTGTTTTTATCTTCATGACTTCAGAGTCCACTGGGAGTGAAGCATCTATTAGCAGCTTGTAACGTTCCCTCTACCGTCAGGGCGTTGTGTTAGTCAGACACAAGCTGGTCCTGGACAAGAAAGGAGGAGCTGATGTGAGGAAGGAAACAGAAATGATCCTTGTGTGAGTTGAGAGGGATGCTTTGATAATTTGTCCGGTGGGCACGGGCGATATTGTGTCTGACAGTTGTGGTGGAGGTTGAACAAAGTCGTTATTTCTGGAAGGCAGGTTGCAGCAGCTGCGCCGCTCTCCTCCGCACCGCTGCTGCTGGCTGTTTGAAGCTTAACCTGCTTCTAAATTATTCATTTTTTTATTGTTCCCTTTAAACTTCCAACTGGTTCTGTATTTTTTTTGTTTGTTCTGGTTGAAAAAACAGACACTAATGAGCACAATATTGGATGTATCTGAATACGTTCTCAAAATAGGAACGAGTGACTTTTCAGAGGTCTGAATACAGGCTTCTTTAAACTCTCGAAGTAGCTAGTATTTATTTAGAAAAGTATTTATACATAAACCATTACCAAGAAAAATAAATGCTTAACATTTCTTGAAGAAATGCACATCACCCGCCACCGCAGAGTTTCCAACTAAGGTCGTTTTTATGATGAGAAATATTAGTTTTAGTCAAATTTTGAAAACATTTTTAGGGACAATATCATGGGATGTGTGACAGCCCTCAGGCTACGTGCTGAGGATTACTCTCAGCTACTACCATGCCAAACTGGAGCTCAATATCTGTAAATTTGACTAGAATATAGTCATTTTACTGTTTGCTTTACAAGATTGGCCTTGTAATTCATAATAAACTAGACTGACTTCAAAATTTCACCAAGTCTAGCAGCACTTACAATAATTACTTCCTGTGAGTTTTAATAAAATGTCCAGTGGCTCCACAGATATTTTGCTAACAAACAGTGTTGTTTGTAGTTAATGGCATATATTTAAGCAAGCTGATGCATAATGTGTAAAGCTTGAAATATAATTTTAAAATTAATCTCAGCTTCTACCACATCATTTTTTTGCTCAAGTATGTCCAACTTAAATATATACTTTTTTTGTTTACTGAGGTTGATTAGCTGCAATTTGCATATAGTTTCATTTGTTTATGTATTTAAAAATTTACTTATTGTCTTTAGAATAAATTAGAATAAAACGGAGTTCTGCTAAATCCATATATTTCTTGTTGTTGCACATTAGCTCACTGTTCTTCAGTCTCTTTGTGGTCATTTAACGTTATTTTCTGTAAAGTTCATCACGTGGTGTGAAACATGTCAGCTTCATCTGTTTGTCAGTGAGAAGGCGCAAAGTTCACAGATGAGATTAGAAGACAGTGTCCCCTGATGTCCACTAGGGGACAGAATGTCTCCTGTGCTCAGACTGTATCAGTCACCAGGACCTAGTTTCTCCATTCCAAACATTTCTTCTACTTTTGATGTATTTTTTTTATTTTATATTTATTTAAGTGTCTTTAAACCAACTGGAACTCATGATGTCTGATTTTTTTTTTCTTCTTCTTTTTCTTCGGTTGTTCTGATGATTTATTGTCTAACAGTACTGGTGCGAGAGAGACTGTCCCATCTGCAGTCTGACTTTCTGAACAGGACACTTGGATTTATTGGGCTTCAGGAAAAACAACAGAACAAGACAATCTGAAGCTTTTGATGTGAAGAGAAATAATCAGTATTTACAAAAACAACACTTTTCCCTCTTGTTTGAAAACACAATGTATTTTGATGTAGAGTATTGACATTATCTTTAGAGGGCAGAGTTAAATGAAAATCTCTGAAAGTGACCATTAGATGCACATCTACAATTGACAATTAATTTAGTCAGTTTTATGTATATTATATAGTTTATGTGGTAGTAGCTGAGAGTCATCTTCATGAAATTCTCTAAGCAAACATGAGCACAATACTGTAAATTGTCAGGGGATTTTGGAATAAGCAAAAAAACAGGATTTTATTTTGCATTTTAACATTTTGTTTTCCATTTTACTGCCTCAGAGCTCACATGATCGCATGGTGAAAACAAAATTAGCAAATGTCACTCAACAATGATGAAGTTAAATTATTAATTAATTATTAAATTACTGTGCATCATTTGAAGTGGTGATGTTTTTTTTAAACAGGAAGTGTTTTTATTTCCTGATGCGCAGCACACACAGAGCTGGCCCTGTGTATAAAACAAGAGCGCTGGCTGTTTGTTCAAACACTTCACTTGACATATGCCTCCATTTTTCTGACAGGGGCCTTACATGGCTGTGAAAATAATGATGTGAGGAATAAAAGCAGGAAAGCATGACATTGTGTCTATAAGCAAGTGCTTCAACCACCGAAACGAAACAAAAACTTCACCACAGAAGAGGAGGAATCAAACTGTTTGACTTTTCCATTGATCATTTGTTTTGCAGATGAATGACCCCCCCACCCCCACCCTGCCCACTGCACAGAATCAACCGGTTGTAAGGATGCGTTTGTCTGTTTGAAGCTAGCTGTCACTCAAAAGGTGACCTGTATTTTAATCCTCATGTTTCTTGCTTTGCTGCATGACTGACTTCAGTTTATCTCAGCAGAATTCAGGGACAAACGACGAGACGCTTGTCTCGCACGACAGGACGATACTCAGTGCTGGGTCCATGAGAATGAGACATTACAATGTACAGTATTTTAAGAAAAAAACGGGTTTGCCACAAACACAACTGAGTGGCCTCTCACCTCAGAAGACTTTTGAACAGCTTTAATTTTACACAACCTTTTCATGTCTCAGTAAAGCTGTACGTGTGACCTTTGAACTCAGAGGGGTTCCATTTTCAGACAAAATTAAAAACCTGATCAAAAGCCAACCTTTCAGATCAACATGGCGGTGGACCGGTAAACTGTGTTTTGCTGAGCTCCTTCGCTCTGCGGAAAAATTGCCTTATATACCGTATTGTCCGGCCTTTAAGTCGCTCCGCCCCATAAGTCGCTTTTGTTCAATATGTCCAATAAATTGGAAAAATTTATAAATATGTCGCTTCGCCCCATAAGTCACATCCATTATGCGTCACCGCTGACGCGTCGCGTATGTTACGCTGACAACCCGAAATGTGGGCCGGTGTTTTGCCCTGCTGCAAATGGCTGCCGCAGGAGCGTGCACGGAAGGACTTTAACAAGATTAACACGGTAAAAACCATTATTTGTTTGCTGAAAATTATATCAAAGATGTGTCTTAGCTTAACCTTTCCTTAATAAATGCATGTAATTGTCAAATCAGCTGGATTTAAAAAGTAGTTTCGCTACGTGCACCCGCGTGGGACCGATGCATTTCTTTAAAATTTAGCAAGATAAACACTTAAAAATATATATCTGTTTGCTGACATTATAGTATAAGTGTTTCTGAGCTTAACCTTTCCTTAATAAATTCACGTAATGGTCAAATAAGCTGGATTTAAATTGTTTCGCTTTGACGTCTTCCAAACGGTTGCGCGCGCAGCGAAAATAAATTATAAATAAATCAAATTTTCGCTCAAACATCTTCTAAAGCTAATACGTTGTAAATATCCATCCAGTGATTACTTTCTGTAAGTTTCATCAAAATCTGTCGTGTGGTTCATGAGCTATTTTGCTAACAAGGTAACAGTAGTTCAGACCTCCAGAGAGCAAGAGGCCGTGCTGCGGCAGAGTGAGTCGAGCAGAGAAGGCTTCTGTCGGACACATGAGCTGGGAACGGTCGGTGGACCCTAGCGGCTGAAAGTGGTACTGCTCCATTTTTTTCGTCAGAATGAATGGAAACGGTCATATCTCAGCCAAAAATTGGTCTAAAAATCTGGGGGGGAAAAATCCATTAATATGTCGTTTCGCCCCATAAGTCGCAGGACATGAACATTAGTTTTAAAAAAAAACTGCGACTTATAGGCCGGAAATTACGGTAATTATATCCTCGCTGCCCCAACTGGATTTTGTCTTTGAGACTGGTGTTGCCCCATATCTGACTTGACAGATCTGTGATATGTTCTCCAAGATAAAAATATCGAAGGCAACGGCGCCTTCCCCTGCATGGCCTGTCATCACAGCTGCAGCCTTGGACCGCCATGATGGAGAAGCGGGTGGTCCTGCAGGTGCATTGGCCCCAGCTTCGCCAGGCTCTGAAGGGAGAGATGAGTCGGCTCTGAAGTCAGACATTCTGGCTTCAGTTAAATCTAAGTCATAGCGATATTTAGGATGGAGGTAAGAGCAGCTCTGACTGATGATTTTAATTTTATTAAGAGCAAATTGTAGACAGTCCGAGCAAAACTGGCTAATTCCACTGTAGGCATCAGAGCAGAGTTTAACCGGGTCAAATTATGTACTTCAGAGACTGAAAATGGGCTCGGATGAGATGGAGTCTGCGTGAAACTATGGTAGAATTAAAAACTGGAATCGATGGGCTGAAAAAACGGCTTGAATCCATGGAGGGAAACGTGAAACGTGACAATATTAGGATTATTGGAGTTCCTGAGTCAGTGGAAAAATGCACGCCTATAGGGCTGGGCGAAATGGGCTAACAAATCTAACGTTCAAATGTTTTTTGATAAGAGTAGGTCTTGTTATACTCTTAGGGGTACTGAGGTTTTTGTAATGTAAAACCTCAGTATAGAACCAGTTTGAAGAGTCGGACTGTTTCGATACAGGGAATTGATTTATGGAACACTTTAGATAACGATATTAAATTTGCTAGATCGGTGCTTGTGTTTAAAAAGATGATCAAATCTAAGTTGTTATCAAAATATGAAAATCTTTAGTTAAATCCATTTTATTAGGAAACTGTCTAGTTGATTAACGAAGTTGTTTGTTTTTTTGGTTTGTCTTTTTTGTTTGTTGTTGTTGTTTTTTTGTTTGTTTGTTTGTTGTTGTTGTTTTGTTGTTATTGTTACTTGAGAAACATTGCTTGAATTGATTGTTTGAATTGAGTTTGATTTTGTTACTGTGAAAAAAGGGGCAGAAATTATAAGATTATTTCTTCTCTCTGCCACCTTTCATTTTATGTCTTTTACATTTTACACTGTATGTTTATACATTGTTTTCTTTTATGTTGATGTAGAATGAATAAATTTAATTAAAAAACAAAACAAAAAAATACATTAATTTCACTGTATTTTTAAGATAAATCGCAATACACAATATATAACTCTATTTTTTTCTTTCCATAAAGTAATAATGAAAATATATTTCTGAGTCAAAACTTTGCCCCAATTGTCACACACACACATTTATTAGCAAACAGCTGTAACTGTACAAAATAAATATCACGCGTGGGTAAGGGGCTGGGTTTGTATTCTGTGAGGGCGAAGGAGGAGCTGCATGAAGTTGGCGCAGATGGGAGAAAAGAAAAAAAAGCTATACAAAATTTCAATTCTAATAATACTCGATGGTTGCAATAGAGCCATTTTAACCATTGTAAATTGAAAAACTCTCAATATATCGAGTATTTGTTATATCACCCAGCCTTACATGCCTACAATGATTGCGACAATACTGATGGAGGTGCTGAAGATGAACAAGTTGCTGCTGATTGATCACGTGTACCGGACACCAGGCAGAAGAGGCTCGGATGGGAGATCGGGAGTTATCATGGCCATGCTGCATTATCATTTATTCATTCATTCAACCTCTATTTATCATCAAGATGTGTGTGGAGACATTACAATGAGCGTGCAGCAGTGGCTCAATCCACTTCAAAGAATCATCCATATTCATCGCAGTGGATTACACCTCGGGAGTGGTGAGGGAATGAGCAGCATTCATGGCAGTGAGGCGACTTCTGCAGAACAGACCGGGTGTCCGGTATGGTCTTCTTTTTCCTGCACAGCTTTGCATCATGCATGGAGGGACGGCCAAGGTTTTGTAGACTCCATTAAAGTGATTGAATACATCAAGAAAAATGTCATTCCATCAACAGGCGGCGAGGGTCAAAATAGATCAAAATAAATCACAGGACCAGCCTCTCTCAACCAGCATTTTTTCTTAAGCTTGTGTTTGACTCAATATTTGGCTGTGGTCCTTTGGTGGCAGTATGTACAACATTTTATTTGTATTGGAGGGCAAGTGTACAGTGTTAATGCTTTGAATTGATTACGTAAGTTCTGGCATATACCCTACTTCTCTTTTTGTTCTTTTTACTTATTTTTTGTATTGGAGAGCGATTCCACAGTGTTAATGCTCTGAGTTGATTGCCGCACATGTTTGATATTTACAGTAATATTTGCATATTTTGGTGTTCACTTTTTTTGGCGTTCACTTTTTTGTTCTTTTTTTTAAATTACTGTTATATCGTATGTGGGCAGACGGGAGCTCAGATGGTATGATTGTGTTCTCTAGGTAAGCACTAATGTGTGGATTTTCAGTTGACAGTGATTTTTGTTCTCTTCATGTTCGGGTAGGAGAGAGGGTTGGGTTGGGACTGGATCAGTCTTTTGTTATTTTTGTTAATTTTATCAGGTACTGGCTTGTGATGTTTTGTTTGTAAATTATTTCTTGCTGTTAAATTATGACCAGTGTTAAGGATGTTGATTACTCTAGTGGCTGCCCAGCTAAATGTGTAAGCTGGAATGTGAAATCCCTTACTGGTCCTGTAAAATTATGTTACACCTAAAGCAGCTGAGCACTGATATTGCCTTATTACAGGAGACCTATACATTCTACAGATAGTGGAAATGTAAAAAAAAAGTTCTGGTCAGGTGTTTCAGTCAAATTTTCAATTCAAATCAGGAAGGGTAGCTATTATAGTTTGGTAGGAAGGTACAATTTACAGCCTCGAGGGTACATGTTGAAAATGCTGGGCAGTATGTTGTAGTGGTGGGAAAGTTCCAAACTGGGATGTTTCTACCTTTTTTTAATTAACCTCTTCTCAGGCATACCGAATATGTCAACGCATAACTTTTATGTAGATGTAGGTGTCAATGTCTCCGTAGTTGTAGTGTCCTATGTTCATCAGAATAAAACATTAGGATCAGGCCTTGGAGACTTGACTGTATGCTAATCAACAAACCCCCCTTTGGTCATTAACTGTCCTTCCTGATGAGCCAGATGAAAAGGCTCTAATTGGAATCTACATCAAAAGAAGGACAGAGCTTGGTTATACCTTTAAGATACCAAGATGCGTTGGTTTCTGTGACAATGCAAAAGTTAGTCCCAAATTGATATCATGGGTGAGGCTGATATATACCTCAACAATAGCGGCAGTCCACACCAACTGTAACATATCTTCCTATTTCTAACTGCAACTAGGTATGAGACGGGTGCCCGCTTTGATCACTTCTATTTATGTTAGCGATGGAACCACTAGCTCTAGCTTTACGGCAAAACTCCCATCATTAAGGTGATAAATCAACTAGGTACAGAGCATAACATTTCTTTATATGCAGATGACATGCTTTTGTACGTATCAGACCCTCTTACCAGCATTCCTGAATTACTTGCTTCAAAAATTTGGGAAAATATATGTCTATAAGTTTAACCTTTAAAAGAGCAAGCTGATGCCTGTGATCTCTATAGAAAAGAAAATCTTGGACATCCTGCCTTTTTAAAAGAAGTCTTAAAAAATCAAGTTCCTTGGGAGTTGTATGTACATATATATACATATACAGTATATACATACATACATACATACATATATATACATACATACATACATACACATATATACATATATATATATATATATATATACATACATATATATATATACATACATATATATATATACATACATACATATATATATATATATATATATATATATATATATATATATTGTTACGACCGTATGAGGGCCAAAACACATTTAAAGGACACTGGACACAAGAAAAGGTTTAAATGATATTTATTTACTAAAACTAAGAGTCTCCAGGCGGTCAGGGTCCTCTCAGGCTTCTCCCACCCGTCTGGAGCGCCTTCTCCTGCTCAGCGTCCTTAAAGAAACAAAAATAAATTAAAAAGAGAAAGTTCAAAGGATTGTGGGACAGGTGGGTGCGGCGGAAATGAACAAAACGTCTCCCAGGCCGACCCAATCCTATACAGGACCGTCGTGCCTTCCCAGGTGACGATCTGCCTAGCCAAAAATACCTCTAAATAAAAGAAAAGCGATAACTGAACTACCGACACCCACACAGTCAAAAGTATCAAACAAATGGAGAAAAAAAGGGGAAACAGACTCTCACTCTGTTTCACGTTAGCTGTCCCCCTCCTGGGCAGCTGCTCAGACGCTTCCCTTCAGCATCTGACAAAAAAGAAGAGTCAACCAGAGTACAGCAGTCCAACCACACTCTATTTTAAGCTAGAGTCACACAAACTCTCAAAGAGCTTAAACACTCTCAACTCTTGATTTTAGCAACTAGTCCTGAAACCAGTGCCAGGCCTTAAGAGCCTATTTTAGCTCCAACAGGAGCAAACAACAACAATCTGAGAGGGTGGAGATCTCTCAGAATTGTTAGGTTACCTGACAGTATCCTCAGCAGTTCCAGTGAACCCTCAGCTGAGTTTCACACCATCCAGAAGACTTCAATAAGCCACCACTCGTTCCTCAAGCCTGTCTTGGTACAACGAGTCTCCACTAGATTACTCTTAACTTCACACAACTCTAGTAAGCACTAGAGCTGTTAAAAGAGCTTTACCTCAAGAGCTTTAGCTCACACAAAGTAGCATGAGAGCTCAACACAGTGATCAGAGTGGGTGGAGAACACTCTGGAACACAAATAGGCAGCAAGACAGCTACCTTAATCAAAACTTGGTTTACCTTCAGCAGGCTCCAAGTAGCTCCAACAAGCACCCTTGCTTGTCCACCAAACTCAGTTGGCAATCACAACCTCACATCAGTAAGGCTCCACCCTGCACCAAACACAGCATGTCAGCTTTATAGGCTGGACCTGCAGGTGAACAGCAGCTCTGCCCAATCAAGCTTGAGTGAAGCAGGCTGAGTAATAAAAAAAAGGTTAGTTCTTTATTGAACCAGCAGGCTGCAGCAGTTTGCAGCCATGATAAAATTAAAACAAGGATGTTTAAACTTCTAAAACCCCCAGGGTGCATAACATCCCCACCGCCAGAGTTTTGTTGGGGGAGAACGTGCAGATGTCACCTATAGACACAGCACTCCTCTCCAAACAAAACATAGTGGTATCTCAGAATGTTTGGAAGCCAAACAGACGACGCTTATCTCCGTCTACTCTGTAAGGCTTTTGTTTAGCACCAAACACCAAACAAATACCAACATCATGTCTAATGATGTCAGTGTAAGACTGGATATTTGCCATGACAGTCAAGGGGAATCTGTCCTCCTCATTGTCTGCACCGGACAGCATCCCTGCGTCAGTTGCAACAGCTCTGTTCTCAGTTACTCTGAAAGCACAGAGACAGTTAGACAAGGTTTCATGAACATGAAGTGTCAATAGCTCACGTGGTACAGTCAGGTATGAGTTTTCTTCCACAGTGTCATCTTCAGCTTTTAGCTGAGGCGACAGTTCCACATCATCCACCATCGTTCTGCCATCTTTTTCAGTATTTGCTGAAACTGGACATAGTGGAACAGCAGGAATAGTCACGTGTGTCTGTACCTCTTTTGAGCTCTTCAGGTCCTCTCCTGACTTGGATGAGAGTTGATTAGTTTTATATAACAATGAAAAACTGTCACTCCAGTCAACATGATCTTTCACAACTCCTGCTTTGTTTTCTGCAGGAGCTAAAAAAGAACACAGTGAAACAGGTGGAATAGTTTCTTCTGGATCCTTCTCAGTTAAGCTCACTGGGACTTCTTCTGCTTCAGAACTGAATAAAAAACATTCACACCGTTCAATGTCTTTTTCCTTCAGCTCATCTAGTTTTTTTAAATCCCCATCAGATTTAACTGGGATTTGTTCAGGTTCAGTTTCATGTTTAGTTTCAAGTTCATATTCATGTTCAGTTACATGAAAAAAGAAGAAACTGTCACCCAAATAGACATCATCCTCATTTTTCTCCTCCAGTCGATGTTCTTCTGGCGCCATCTCCTGTAGATGTGAGAGAGGCACACCTGCTTGTGTGCGAGGCTCTGGTGTCACCTTTGGATGACACACAGTGGGACACGAACGTTGCTTTTTCAGTTGTTCAGCATGGAGCTTTATTTCTCTCTGTGACTCCAATCTTTCTTGCTCCAACTCTCTCAGCAACTCCTGTCTTTCTTGCTCCATAAGACGTCTCTTCTTTTCCAGGGCAGCTTGAAGTCTCAATTCTTCTTGTTGTTCTTGTTCACGAAGATGCTTCTTTTCCTCCTCCCGAGCAGCTTGACGTTCTTGTTCCTGCTCTTTTAAGAAAGTCTGTTGTTTAAGTTGTAGTTCCCTTTTGGCAGTTTCAAGCTGTCGTTCTCTTTGTTTTTCTTTAAACGCAGCTCGCTCCTGCTCAAGAGCAGCTCGCTCTTCTTCAAGCTCTTTTCTCCTTGTGGCAATCCAACGTTCATCTTCCTCCTCTTTTTCTCTCAAACGTCGTTGCTCATTTATCTCTGGGAATACCCCAAGCTGACTTAAGTCACAAAACAGTTCACAACCCAACCATTCATCATCAGCATATTTTCTGATGTCAATCTTAAAATGTTTTGCTACACTTAGCTTTTGTTCTCTTGTGCAGTCTATAAAGACTTGCACTATGGGATGTTCAAGAAATATTTTTAAATTGAATGCCATGTTTGAGCAAAACAGTAAACAGTTTTTTTAAACAGCTTACCCAAACAGCTCACCACCAAGTGTTCAGTACACAGATGACAGTGAACCAAAATACAAATGTCCTACATCCCTTGAATGTTTCACAAGCAACAGCAGCAAACACACACACACAGCTGATAGTACTCACAATCAGCAGTACTCACAATCAGCACCAATGAGAAGCTTCAGCCAGCTTCCAACTGCTGAAGTCAATTCCTTCAAACTTGAGGTGACAAAAGTTTACAGGACCTATTTGACAAGCCCTCAAATAAATGTGAACAGCAGAACTGTCCAACCAACCAAACACCATCAGGTACGTCAGCTGCGCACCTGAGAGCGCTCAACACAATCAGCACAGCCGATCCAAAAATTAAGTGGATAAACCACTAGAATATGACTAGCCTAAAATATAGCCCAAAATATTTTAGGACAACAGTCGCGGTTTTTAGTAAGTAATGCAAAACAGAGCCAACCTCTTTAAGCAGTAGACTACTAAAAATACCACAGAGCATAACAGGTGCTCAATCCCGCAAAAACGCACTGATTAGCAGCGCTTAAAACACTAAAGACAAATTAGCTCATAAGACAAGCCCCCAAATGTGATTTAAGCAAAAACTGACAACCACTAACCTAGCTCATTAAGTTAATTAATATCATATCCCGGACGAGCCCCCAATAAATATGTTACGACCGTATGAGGGCCAAAACACATTTAAAGGACACTGGACACAAGAAAAGGTTTAAATGATATTTATTTACTAAAACTAAGAGTCTCCAGGCGGTCAGGGTCCTCTCAGGCTTCTCCCACCCGTCTGGAGCGCCTTCTCCTGCTCAGCGTCCTTAAAGAAACAAAAATAAATTAAAAAGAGAAAGTTCAAAGGATTGTGGGACAGGTGGGTGCGGCGGAAATGAACAAAACGTCTCCCAGGCCGACCCAATCCTATACAGGACCGTCGTGCCTTCCCAGGTGACGATCTGCCTAGCCAAAAATACCTCTAAATAAAAGAAAAGCGATAACTGAACTACCGACACCCACACAGTCAAAAGTATCAAACAAATGGAGAAAAAAAGGGGAAACAGACTCTCACTCTGTTTCACGTTAGCTGTCCCCCTCCTGGGCAGCTGCTCAGACGCTTCCCTTCAGCATCTGACAAAAAAGAAGAGTCAACCAGAGTACAGCAGTCCAAAACCACACTCTATTTTAAGCTAGAGTCACACAAACTCTCAAAGAGCTTAAACACTCTCAACTCTTGATTTTAGCAACTAGTCCTGAAACCAGTGCCAGGCCTTAAGAGCCTATTTTAGCTCCAACAGGAGCAAACAACAACAATCTGAGAGGGTGGAGATCTCTCAGAATTGTTAGGTTACCTGACAGTATCCTCAGCAGTTCCAGTGAACCCTCAGCTGAGTTTCACACCATCCAGAAGACTTCAATAAGCCACCACTCGTTCCTCAAGCCAGTCTTGGTACAACGAGTCTCCACTAGATTACTCTTAACTTCACACAACTCTAGTAAGCACTAGAGCTGTTAAAAGAGCTTTACCTCAAGAGCTTTAGCTCACACAAAGTAGCATGAGAGCTCAACACAGTGATCAGAGTGGGTGGAGAACACTCTGGAACACAAATAGGCAGCAAGACAGCTACCTTAATCAAAACTTGGTTTACCTTCAGCAGGCTCCAAGTAGCTCCAACAAGCACCCTTGCTTGTCCACCAAACTCAGTTGGCAATCACAACCTCACATCAGTAAGGCTCCACCCTGCACCAAACACAGCATGTCAGCTTTATAGGCTGGACCTGCAGGTGAACAGCAGCTCTGCCCAATCAAGCTTGAGTGAAGCAGGCTGAGTAATAAAAAAAAGGTTAGTTCTTTATTGAACCAGCAGGCTGCAGCAGTTTGCAGCCATGATAAAATTAAAACAAGGATGTTTAAACTTCTAAAACCCCCAGGGTGCATAACACATACATATACATATACAGGTAGTCCCCGACTTACGAGCGAGTTCCGTACCTACGGGCCGCTCGTATGACGAAAAATTGTCTCCCTCCTCCCCAGCAGGCTCCATTCACATAGGGAGATACTTTTACTTTCACTTTATGTGAAAGGGAGACAATTCAGCTCATTCCTTCATCTTTAAAAACCATGTTAGGATAGGCTAAGTGCTTGGTGACTGTACAGTACTGTACATGTATTCATTTATGAAAAAAAATATATATTTTATTTTTTAATGATATGCATATTCGTAAGTCCGGGACCTCGTAAGTAAGAGCGTTCGTAAGTCCGGGACTACCTCTATATACATATATATACATACATATACATATATACTGTATATATACTGTA
>JBBPBX010019601.1:0-10213 GCA_038048925.1 Garcialebias charrua | reverse complement strand
GAGGCGGTGACCGGTACAGACCCACCCCCTCCCCAGAGAGAGGCAGTGCCCGTTCACCCCCACCAACCCTTGCCCAGAACCTTAAATGTCTACATACTACATATGAGCGTAGGCACAGGTTCTGGAGGTGAGAATTATTACACATCCCACTATGCCACTGTGTGCCCACTCCAAACCCTATATATACACACATGTGTCATGAGAATGAGGGTGGGGGGCAGATGTGGGTACTTTACCTTTCCCACCCTAATTTTAGTTGTCAGTCCAAGGATTTAAAATCTGCAACTTTCCAATCCCAGGCTGATTTCTCTATCCTCCTCCATGTCCCTCCCTGAACATTGGTTTATATAAATAATTAAAAACTTTAAGCTCACTATACAAAAAAGTTTAAGAAACATACAAACAAGCAAGAGACAAACTTGCAGCCATACGAAAAAAATATTTGGATGATAAAATCCTGGTTCCCTAGGGAGAGCCAAGCACCAGCACGATGTGCTAAACGAGCAAAAAAAAAACTAAACAACAAACTTTATCAAGGGACATAAACATACCCATCCATTCATTATTTTTGAGCCGCTCTTTCTTTTTTGGGTCACTGGTGTCCATGTCCAGATATCACTGTGCAAGAGGTGGGGTACACCCTGGACATGTCTCCAGTCCATCACAAGGACACATAGAGAAAAACGAGACAAACAACCATTACATTTCTCTCACTCCTATGGCCAAGAGTTACTGTACCTATCAGGCTAACATGCATGTTTTTGGTCTGTGGGAGGAAATAGGAGTACCCAGAGAAAATCCACACATGCATGGAGAGAACATGCAAATTCCACCCAGAAAGGCCCCCAGACTGGGATTTGAACCAGCTGAGAGACAGCAGCTCTACCAGTTGCACCACCGTGCTGATATAAACAAACCCCTTAACTACATAATTCAGCGGTCATATAAAAAATGACATTTGAAAATCTGATAAAAATAAATTTGAAAAAGGAAGAATTTTTTTTCACCAAATTCTACAAACTAATTTCTAAGACGAGTTACGATTGCCTGCAAATAAGAATATTTTCCAAAAATACTAAGGTTATAAATGCAGATGCATATCATAACTGATGTCAAATGGGTTGTTCTTCAGTGATTCACATAAAGTCATTAAATTTTAATAAAGTTAATATAGATGCATGGTACAGATTAGTCTGTAATGCTTACTGTCTAAACCATGAATAAAATCAACAAGTGATGAAGTCATTCCTACAATAAATTTTGCCAATCAAATGAGCAGAAGAAGAATCAGCTGTTACATTCTTGGCCATCTTCTAATGCTCAGCTTACAATAAAACAGCTGAGCTGCAGAGCAGTTCCTGCTTGTGAGTTCTATCACGTTGAAAATGTCATATTTTTGTTTAAATTTAATGACCCAATTCAATAATTGAACGTAATTCAGAACAAAACAAAATGGGAGCCAGTATGTTTATTTAATGAGCTTTAACAAAACTGCAGTCTCTGGAAAAAATTAAAAGGTTTTCTTTTTATTAAATCATCACCAAGGCTTCGATTGTGCTGCAGAGATACTCACTGTCACCCTCCATCAAACACACTAGAATTAAATCTGAAACGCAGTTAACATCTGATGTCTAAAAGCTATTTTTCATTTGGAGTCTTCCACCAATTGGACACACTTTTTAAATATCTTTCTCACAGCTGAGAATAAAAACATCCCATTGAATATCTAAACTCAACTGTTTTTTTTTTGCTGTATTTTCTATGTTTTGGTTGTGCAAAGCTGCATTTGGCTTCTCAACATGACACGTTTTTATTTTTACTTGTTTAGTCCCACTGAGTCACAGGAATTGAACACAGTGGGAAATCTCAAGCAGAAACGAGGTGTCCTGGAGCTTCAGGACTCACAGCAAGTTTTCTTAAACAATAGAGAAAATCTCTTAATATGACAGCACAACAGTCCCTAAAACAATCCTTAAAATTATGCAGTATATTTATAATTGGAAAAATACCCACAAACTTGACCGGTTCAAGGTCCAGGAAAGAAACTGAAAACCATTAGAATATCACCATTTATCCATTGTCCCCCAGTGGACAATCCATTGGTTTCCAGTTCTTTCTTGTAAATGAGTCCCTGATGTTCAATGGAATTAACCTGTACAAATAAAACGTTCAATGAATTGGTAATGTCCCCCAATAACTTTACTAACCTCCTGCCCAGGGAAACCGCTTTGCATCAAGGACTGATTATATTGATGGACAAGGTGTCCCCACCTTCTCTTGTTGCTGTAAACTGAAGCCATCGATAACTGTTTCACAAAAGCTGCCATACTTTATCTCTAAAACTAGCATCAGTGTACAAATGAGCTTTAAGCCACACCTACTCTCCCTATGCACAATCATGGTGTTGCATAATTATTTTTTAAAGCATGAAATAATTAAGCAATAACCAAACATTTAGATAACAACGAAAATGTGAATGCACAGCAGAAAAGTAGGATTGATGTGAATCAGTTTTGTCCACAACTGAAAATAGGATGGAACAGAATAGACCTTTATTGACCATCCATCCATTATCTTCTGCTTGATCCAAAGTCGAGTCGCAGGGGCAGCAGAGCAGGGAAGCCCAGACATCTCTTTCTACAGCCACTTCTTCCAGCTCTTCTGGGAGGACTCCAAGGTGTTACCAGGCCAACAGAGAGATGTAGTCTCTCCAGTGTGTCCTGGGTCTTCCTCAGGGTCTCCTCCCAGTCAGACTTACCCAACGCCCTTCCCTAGGGAGGCACCCAGGAAGCATCCTTACCAGATGCCTGAACCACCTCAACTGGCTCCTTTCAATGCGGAGGAGCAGTGGTTCTACTCTGAGTCTCATCCTATCTTTAAGGGAGAGTCCAGCTACCCTGCAGAGGAAACTCATTTTAACCACCTGTATCTGCAATTTCATTAATTTGGTCACTAACCAAAGTTTGTGACCATAGTGAGGCCACAAACTTTCTGACCAGTAAACAGAGAGCTTTGCCTTATAGCTCACCTCCCTCTTCACCACAACAGACCGGCACAGAGTCCACAATAATGCAGATGCTGCACCAATCCGTCAATTTCACGCTCCATTCTTCACCCGTGAACAAAATTCCGAGATACTTGGACTCCTCCACTTGAGAAAGAACATCACCCTCAAACTGAAGAGAGCAATCCACCCTTTTTTGATTGAGGACCATGGCTTCACATCTGGAGGTGTTGATTCTCATCCCAACAGATTCTCATTCGGCTGTGAACCACTCCAGCAGGACCACATCATCTGCAAAGAGCAGAGATGGAATCCTGAGGCCACCAAACCACAATCTCCATCCCTTGGTTGCACCAAGAAATTCTATCCATAAAAGTTATGAACAGAATTGTTGACAATGGGCAGCACTGGCAGAGACCAACTCCCACCCTGAAGGGGTTTGACTTACTACCATCAATGTAAACCAAACTCTTGCACCCCTTGTATAGAGACCGAACAGCTTGTAGCAATGGGCCCCCAATCCCATAATCACGGTGCACCTCCCACAGTGTACCTCGAGGAACACGGTCAGGAGCCTTCTCAAATTCCACAAAACACTATTATTTGTTAGCAGAGTAGGGGAACTGTGCCTACCACTGGAGGCTGGTTACGCAATTGATTCATGTTGCCTCACCATCCTCCTCCTGGGCTTTCTTTCTAGCAGACTTTAGGGAACTATTTATCATGAGCTCTTGGCATGAAAACAGAACACTTTTCAACATCAAAGTGAGCTATTCCTCCTAGGTGTGTTTTTAAATAGGATAGGAGCACTTGTCAGGCCCAGAGTATTTAATAATTTGCTCTTTGTCTGAACCCCTAATCCGAATTTAATAAAATTGAATGTTGATGAAGTTTTTGTAAATTTCCAAGACTTTCACGTTATTTGTATTATTTGTTCTACAATATCCTGCCTCTTGATGCTGATTTAAAGAAAGACATATGTCCACAGATTAATATTGTTAACGGATCTTTATATACAGGTATGTGCATGTTTCTGTGCAATGCCCTGCATGACTTCTGTTGTGAATTGGCACTAGATAAATTAAATGAATTAAAAACAATAGATTTTCAACAATCTGCTCATCATTTGATAGTCATTTACTTTAAATTTAAAATATATATTATTTCTCAAACCTAAACATGGTCATGTTTTATTCCAAATTTTGTTACAACCTTAAAGAATTCCCAACCTTAAAAGAACAAGCCCCCTTCATTCCAGAGTTTTAAACTAAAATCGTCTTTCAATGAGCGTTATCCCTGTTTTGGTAAAATCCTGAGCTACCACACTAAATTCTTGCTGAATATTAATAAAATTGACTGAGTTAGACTTTTTTTGTGTGCATAGGTTAAGTTCAATAACTGACAGCCATCTTGAACTGGGCTGAATCCTAAATTTGAATAATTTCAACAAACACATCCATCGATTAGGTTCTGAGAAATTCATTAAAATTCATAGATATTTTACCAGAACAACAAGACAAGACATGGCTGAACTAGAGTTGCATTCAAGCCTAAAAAAAATCTGACCTGGCCCAGACCGAACCCATATCATTTTCTTTCTGAGCATGACCTGAAAACGACCAAGTAACTGCGATTACAGAAAATAATAATAATAATAATTTTTACAGCTTTTGTTAGCAAGTCAGTTTGACATGATTTAAAAACGTATTTAAAAAGAGGAGGATATAAGGTTTCTTGTTTATTAACAAGAGTCAGCAGATTATAGTTATTATAATATTATAGTTATTAACTGTCGTCGGCCGCACACGTCTCTGACGCAGAGGCTGGGTCCAGTTAAGCTGCAGGTAAGTCTCTGGCAGTCATCCCTCTGGACTTTTTGCACTTGTTTCAACCGGCCGGTCAGTGCATGGTCAAATGGCCACGAGTGGCTGGTGTTGATCCAAATTGGATCGTCAGCTGTGCACATATGCTGACGCAATCAAAAGCCTGACGCCGACACGACCCGCCCAGAGCCGTATATAGTGAGAGTTGCGACACTCCCATTGACTCCCATAGAAAGAATGGAATGCGGAAGTCACGTGGGTCACGGACCTGCTGAAAGTTACATACAGCTGCGTTTCTACCATTGAACGCAGTACATTCTCCGTGTTTTCTCTGGTAAGTTGATGAAAATACAGCATTTTTTTGCCACTTTGAGGTGTTAGCTGATTGTTCTGACCACAATTTATCAACGCTAACACTTCATGTCGCCAGTTTTTTGTTAATTTAACATGTTAAATTGCTAGTTGTGTGTTAACTGTAGCTAGCTCTGCTATCATGATGGTTTAACTGGGTCTATTTCTGTCTAATTCATCGTTTTAAAATATCCATTACAGCTTAAATTTTCAAAAGTTTATATTTTTATTTTTTATGATAATTCCAGAAAATACTTAGCCTTTTTTCTGAGATTGATGTGGTTTAATTTAGTTCAAATTATAGATCCTTTGTCAAAGACTGCAGCATAAATTGTGACATAAAGCAAAATGTGATTGTAGAGATGAGTAAATTGCTTTATGTTTTCCAGGTGAACCACAGAATGACTTCAGTGAACTGCATTCAAACAAAGTATCATAAAGGTACAAGTTCTCGTTTTATGTCTTCCCAAAACAATAATTTCTGAATCAAGAAGTTTGAATAAAATTATTTTAACACCATAACCGTCACAAATTGGTATTTACTGCAGGACTGTTAATTTGAATTTGTATTATAGTATTAGTTTAGCGTATGGTAATCATGGGCCAAGTTGAGATTAGGCTCTCTTTCAAGACAGAACAAGAAATAAGAATTATTTCTGTTATTTCTTTGCACATCATGACATGAAGGAAGAATGCTTTCTAATAGACTTGCTTCTCTCCATAGAGTATCCATGGTGTTGGGGAGCTCCATGAAGGATTTTTACCAAAGGATGATGACAACAGTGACGACAATAGACAGTTATATCCACAACTTATATCCACAACAAGATCCACAACTTCTCCTCCTCCACCATAACCCTCAGCACTGGCTCTCCTCAAGGATGTGTGCTGAGCCCTCTTCTGTTCACTCTGCTCACATATGATTGTACAGCCACACATCCAGGCTGTCATATTGTAAAGTTTGCAGATGATACAGCGGTGGTGGGATGCATCACAGACAATGATGAATCCAGCTACAGACAGGAGGTGGAGCACCTGGAGAGCTGGTGCAAAGAGAACAACCTTCACATGAATGTGAAGAAGACGAAGGAGATGATTGTGGACTTCAGAAGGAACAAACACACCCACGCCCCACTGAACATAAGAGGATCTGCGGTGGAGGTGGTCTCCAGCTACAAGTACTTGGGTGTACACTTGAATGATGACCTCAGCTGGAGCAACAACACCACCAGCCTGATCAAGAAAGATCATCAGAGACTCTACTTCCTCAGACGGCTGAGACGAGCTGGTCTGGGAAGCTCAGTCCTCACCTCCTTCTACAGGTGTGCAGTGGAGAGCATCCTGTGCTCCAGCATCAACGTGTGGGATGGAGGCTGCACAGCTGCAGAAAGAAAAGCTTTACAGAGAGTGGTGAAGGCTGCACAGAAGTCTGTTGGAGTCAGTCTCCCCACCATCACCATCAACCGGTTCAGTTCAGGATACAGTTCAAGCTGCTCCTGTTTGTTTTCAAAGCTCTGAATGGACTTGCTCCTCTGTACATCTCAGAACTTCTGAAAGTCCATCAGCCCAGCAGAGCTTTACGATCTGCCAGTCAACACCTGCTGGAGGTGCCTCGCTCAAGGTACAAACAATGGGGAGACCAGTCTTTTTCTGTTGCCGGCCCAAAAGCCTGGAACAGCCTCCCCCTTGAGCTGCGTGCCACCTCTGATCTGACTCTGTTCAAAACCAGACTGAAGACCCACTTGTTCAAAAAAGCTTTCAGTGTGTAACTTTTATTACTTTTGGTATTTTAATATGTAGCATTTTTTATTTCCATTGCCTTTTTACTTCCACTTGTTCAAATAAGCTTCCAGCGTGTAACATCACATCATGCTGATGCTGATCTGTTGTCATGTTGCTGTGTTCACCTGTGACCATCTGCTCATACAGACTCATGTTTGTGCTGCTGTTTATAATGATGTTTTTCTACTACATTAGGGCTTAGTGTATTACTAGTTGATGTTTTTCTTCTTTTCTTTTTCTCTTGCATTTGTTGTTGGATGTAACTGGGACCCTGTGTACATAATCTCGTTTTCATCACATGTACCACATGCGGTGCAAATGACAATAAAACTCTCTGACTCTGATAATAAAAGAGGCATACAGATTTTTTAAAATTTTAATGAAATTAAAATAAGATTGCAAAAACAGCTAGATTATAAGGTGAATGTAGAAAACTAAAACCAGGAACTTTAGCAAAATATGTGAGATCACTGGTCAGGGAAAGTTCTGCTGTTCTTCTCATTTGGTTCTGGGCGATGAAAACAAACGGTTGGAACCTTCTTCAGTCTCACACGGCCTGACTGTGTCTTTGTGAAGTGCCCTCTCTCAAAATGTGCCTGTAGAGTGATACTAGTTTATTTCCTTGCACATTTCTTTGACAGTTAAACATTTTGAGCCCTGATTCAGAATGTTTTGTGTGCAGATTAAATTTACATTACTCACTTTGTGTTGTTGGGATGATTATGTAATTAATAAACAGTATAAATAGTAGTGAAGTAGGCCTACTTCATTAAAGCTTGTTTTACAGACATATTTTATAATAAATTGTTTGGTAATTTATTTTTGCACAATTAACACTTATTTTGTCACCTGTTATGATTTTAACTAGAAACTGTTTCATTTAAATTAACATTTTAATCAGTGAATTACAATTTTACAACAGTCAGGTCAGGCTACAAGCACAATCAACTCTGTCATCCAGGTACTCGGTTGCTAATTTTAAAAAAATTGAACAACTATCTAATGTGCAGAAATGAAGACTTCATCCCAGATGATCTGGTAAACTGGAGCAGATACTGCTGGCATGAAGGACAAGGTGGAGAATTATCATGCAGAGAACATCAGAAATAGCTTACTAGGTGTTACTCTGTTTTTAATTTAAAAAAATGTTTTATGTGTAACATAAAACACTGTTGACATGGCTATACTGGTCATTGTATTGTATAGTAGACATGTATTTTCTAATGTGTTTACAGTCTCGTTTCACTGTAATGATAAAAGCATCTGCCACGTCTAAAAATGCTTTAATAAAACGCATAGTCAGTGAAATAATCAGTTAAGTAATTGTTACTGCTCAATAATTACTGAAAGACGCTGGACAAAGTAAGAAAAGTCTATTTTTGTGTTCTGTTGCGCCAGTAGCTGCTCAAACTGACTGGCAGCGATGAGCTGCTTGTAACTACTGGGAGCTGCATGAACCACGTGACCGCCTAGCGGCGAGTACAAAGAGTGTCACAACTCTCACTATATACGGCTCTGGACCCGCCCATCCAGCACATTATTTTGGCCCGGCCCACATTTTGGGGCCGGGTGCGGGCCCGGGTTAGAAATGACAGCTCTAGGCTGAACTAGTTGTAATGCAAAAGATTAAAGTAGTGAAGTAAATATATTATGTTTTATGACTTTACTGTTTTGTAATGTGTTCAGTGTTGAGTAGATGTCCAAGGTTTTTATTCAATAGCCTACTAGTGATTTGTTTGTTAAAACTGCACCTAAACTTAATGGTGGTAGATGATTTCTAATAAAATTAGTGACCATAATTATCTTGTCCAAAATACACTAAAGCATGTAAAATTATTTGATTCTTGCCATCAAGTTTTTCTTAAAATACAGTAATAATAATAATAATAATAAACTTTATTTGTATAGCACCTTCCTACAATGTCTTGCATTGACCAAGGTGCTTAACAGGACAGAAAATATAAAAACCGGTACAATAAATCAGTGAAAAAAGAATAAAAGTAACAGCAATAAAAGGAGGCAATGGAAATAAAAATGCTACATACTAAAATACCAAAAGTAATAAAAGTTACACACTGAAAGCTTTTTTGAACAAGTGGGTCTTCAGTCTGGATTTAAACAGAGTCAGATCAGAGGTGGCACGCAGCTCAAGGGGGAGGCTGTTCCAGGCTTTTGGGCCGGCAACAGAAAAGGACCGGTCTCCCCATTGTTTGTACCTTGAGCGAGGCACCTCCAGCAGGTGTTGACTGGCAGATCGTAAAGCTCTGCTGGGCTGATGGACTTTCAAAAGTTCTGAGATGTACAGAGGTGCAAGTCCATTCAGAGCTTTGAAAACAAACAGCAGCAGCTTGAACTGTATCCTGAACTGAACCGGGAGCCAGTGTAGAGAGGACAGGACAGGAGTGATGTGTTCATATTTTCGTGTGTTGGTCAAAAAGCGGGCGGCAGAGTTCTGTACAAGCTGTAAACGGGAGATGGAGGATTGATTAATTCCAACATACAAAGCATTACAGTAATCAAGTCTGGAGGTCACAAAGGCATGGATGGCCTTCTCCAGATCACTACGGCTGAGAAGTGACTTTACTTTAGAGAGCAGACGGAGCTGAAAGAAGCTGGTCTTGACAACAGAACTGATCTGTTTATCTAGCTTTAAGTTGGAGTCAAGCTGCACTCCAAGATTTCTGACCACCGGGTTGAAGTGGGGAAGAGGAAAACCAAAACTAGGACTAGGAAGGATGTTGCTGGTGTCACCGGGTGCACCAAATAAAATGCATTCAGTTTTATCTGTGTTTAGGTCGAGGAAGTTTTGAGAGAGCCAGTGCTTAATGTCATTTAAGCAGTTGACAATAGTGTTTGAACTGAGTGAGGGGTTGGGAGTGACTGGCAGATAGATTTGTAAATCGTCTGCATACATATGAAAAGACAGATTATGACGTGCAATGATTGATCCTAATGGCAACATGTAGAGAGAAAAGAGGACTGGCCCCAGAATGGATCCCTATGGTAAGCCAGAGGTCAGAGGGGTTGATGAAGAGGAGGACAGATCACCTATCATGACAGAAAAGGTTCTCCCAGTTAAGTAAGATTTGAACCACTCAAGCACAGCTCCCTGGAGGCCAACCTGCTCAGACAAGCGGTTGATTAGTACCTGATGGTCGACGATGTCAAAAGCTGCTGAGAGGTCTAACATCACCAGCAGAACAGGTTTTTTTGCATCCAGGGGCAAAAGAATGTCATTCTGCATTTTGAGCAG
>JBBPBX010019600.1:17779-44304 GCA_038048925.1 Garcialebias charrua | reverse complement strand
ATCTTCACGGACTGTGGTCTGTTTGTTAAGAAGTCTAGTACCCAGTTACAAACGGAGGGGCTAAGTCCAAGTGTGGATAGTTTGTCTATCAGAGTTTGGGGGATCATGGTGTTGAAGGCAGATGTGAAGTCCACAAAGAGCATGCGCACGTATGACTCCTTCTGATCCAGGTGAGTGAGAGCAGTGTGGACCACAGAGGAGATGGTATCCTCTGTTGATCGGTTCTCGCGGTATGCATACTGATGAGAACCGTGTATATGTGGTATATGCGATGAAACAAGATTATGTACACAGGGTCCCAGTTACATCCAACAATAAAAAGTAAAAGAAAAACAGTAATAACATCTAAGATATGAACTAAGAAAAACATCAACTAAAAAAACACTAAGCACTAATATCATAGAAAACATTACTCCAAACAGCATTACGAACATGAGTCTGTATGAGCAGATGAACACAAATGAACACAGCAACATGAAAAAGATTTGTAGCAACATGTGATATTTCACAGTGATTCTTCTGGTTAGAGATTCATCAGTCTAACAGCCTCAGGGTATAAGCTGTTCCTCAGTCTTTGTAGAGAGCAAAAGGAGTTAATTCAGAAATATGCTGTGGGTGGGAGATACTGTATTCAGGTTGTAAAGGAATCTATAGGCCGTTTGTGTAATTAAACACAAACGAGGTCAGTTTACTGACTTACCTATAGTTTTAGGTGCGCATCGCTGAGCAGACTTTTATCTGCACAAACATGCCACCAATTCACGGGGTCTCAACTTTTTCAGAATAAATCAATAAATCTGTGATGTGATTAGCCAGAAATGTAACTTCACGAGAGGCTTCAACTTATGTTGGTCTACCAAAAAAATAGACCTTTTATTGAAACTATCACAAAAATTACATTAAACATTTGTATCGATATTAGCTCTGATTTAATAACTACGTTGACAAGAATTCAAATTAAAACAAACAGACATTTAAACTTAACTGTTGGCACATTACTTGACAGATTAAATGCTTATGAAAAATAAGAAATAGGAGGAAGGAGTACTGGAAGCTAAGTTAAGCTAAAGTTGGTTACTTTGAACCAGACTGGGTGACACCTTTTTCCCACACGAGCAGCTGCTGGGCTCCCGCACGTTCAAACACACCACGGCTCGTTACCTGTTGACGGTTCGTCTCTTGGAGACAAGAGTGGAGAAGTTTGTGGACACACACGTGGATGGGTTTGTCCAGTGGCCGTCCAGTTGGAACTTCAGCGTGAGTGTGCTGATTCACGATACGAGGAAACTCGCCTCCCTCGGCAGGAAACAACGGTCAAGCGCACAGACTGATTTTCAAAATAAAACTTTAGAAAACAAATTCTTCCAGAAGATGAGTGACAAGTTACAGTAAGCTTTACTGTAACTCCAGCTGAGACGTGGGTCGTTGACACATGACCGGAACGTCTCCAGCTTTTCCCAGAGGAGAGAAACCAGTTGTCAGTTAGTTCTCTTCCAAACACTAACGAAAATGCAGGAAGTGCCCATTTATAGGGGAGGTGGGGACTGACCCACCTCCTTAACGGCTACAGGCTGGTTAACAAAATAAAAGATGGAAGTATGATCCCATAGGCAGAAAGTCTCTTGACGGACAACAGGAAAACTGTTTACATAAACAGCCAGGTGGCCTGCTTGTGAGCATATTATGGCTAACTTCATAGACAACACAAAAGAAGCTGCAAGTTAAACGTTTACTCTGACCTTGTGCTTTAGATTCAAAGACTGCTTGTTCTGCAGAAATAAACCAGCAGAAGGGTCAAAGTCATGCAAGTAACAGATCATCATTGAAATGACAAAAATACTGTTTGATCAATTCTGAATTAACACACATTAAAGAGAAAGTTCAATCTGATTAATTAGTGTCCATTAATTCAAAATAATTGTAACAAAATATAGTGTCCACTTGTCTCCTTGAGCTCCAAGCAAGTGTAACACTGAGAGTTTCAGAGAGGTGTGAACCCTAAAATATCAAAGACGAGGTGTATCACTACAGTCCCCCTTTTTGGAAGTCATCGCCTGTCCTTGGAGATGAGTTCCAACCCGAAAGGATACCACCGAATGTCTCTGACCTCTATGTAATCCAGCAAGTGGAAAAAAAAATAAAAAAAAAAGTTCAAAATTATATTCCCATAATGTTTTTGGAAATTCCATACTGTTCGTAGGTAATCCCTTTGCGGTAAGCTTTCAATCCTTTGGAAAACATAGTCTGTTAACCCATGGAAAACTGAGTCTGTGATCCCTTGGAAAACAAAGTCTTATAATCCACAACGGTAAATCCACAACGATGGGGGTTATTGATTTCATCAGCAAGAATAGTTTTAATCAGCATGTAGAGGGGATCCCTCGATTGAAGCAGAGGAGGCGGGCCTTGGATGAAGGTTGAAGACCAACGTTGGATCAGCAGGTCCCCACATCGAAGGTTGCAGGCTGGATGGCTTCCAGTCGGTGCCACCCTGGTTCAATGTGTCATGCAATTATGTGGTTTTAGGTGGGCTTATGATTGGGATTCTACATTAAGCCTTACCTATATGCACCTGGTATGTAAGCTATCATGGATTAGATCAGCTACAATTACCAATTAAGGGGTGGATCAATGCTGTAAAAATCAGAAATAGGGATCTATACCTATAGAAATGTGGAGGGCTTCTGTAACGAAGGCCTCTTCATTCAAACTATTCCTCCATTCATTATTTAGTTTAGGTTAAACTAAAATAAAAAAATGAAATCTAGTTTGGTCTAAATGTCTGTTGTCTTTTAGACGAACGACGCAAGATTTGGTATTCCCTATAAATTTTGAAGTCTATGGCGAGACTCATCAAAATGAATAGATCTAGAATAGAAACGATCGAATCGGTTCTATCTAAATGATTGGGAGATCAGTGTAGATTATAGTACCTTAAGTAGTATTAATCTACAATGACTTTTCAAAGATTGAGATCTTTAACAAAATGAACAGCATGTTGGCATAGTTAAAATCCATTTAAGTCTTCAACTTATCAACAATCAAAACCTCTATTGGCTGGGAGTGTTCAGAAAACAATAACAACTTCAATAACAACAAAAGTAGCAATCAAGCAACTAAAAACAACGTTTCACTACAACAAACTCACTCTGGTCGTCAGACTCCAACGTCACACACAAGAAAAACAGTTCTTAGCTTTATAACCGATGTCAATTAAATCCTGCAGATTTAAACGGTTGTTAAGGTTAGTTTTTGTTGTGGGTTTTATGCTTAGCGTTTCTAAGTTCTAGTTGGAACGGTTTCTTTTCGCAACTAGTATAGTTTAAACTGTTTAGTTTATTTACTATCCTGTGCTTGGACGACCTTATTTTCCCATGAAGTCTGTGAGTTTGCGAGATCTTTGTCGTTTGTGGGGTTATTGAAATCTTTGTCCTTGACATGGGCATGACCTAACATCACCCCCCTGTGGTCATGAGGGACCATGCACACGGGTGTGGACGTCCGTCCATGGGCACGAGTTAGGATGCCATTGTTTAGTTTAAGCTGTTCGCGCAGTTTATTGGGAACCTTGTACAGGAACCTTACAGGTTTCG
The DNA here is from genome assembly GCA_038048925.1 of Garcialebias charrua. Taxonomy (NCBI): domain Eukaryota; kingdom Metazoa; phylum Chordata; class Actinopteri; order Cyprinodontiformes; family Rivulidae; genus Garcialebias; species Garcialebias charrua. The sequence continues at coordinate 40,711 of JBBPBX010019600.1, read as the reverse complement.
GCCAACGTATCTCTGTACGTTTACCTCTTTCTGCGTAATTCAGGTGTGTCACAACTGTCGGAGCAGTCGCAGGCGTGTCTGACAGGTCAGACCGCGACGTGTCACTGTCGTTATGAGGTGTGTCTTCCCACTTCATGAATGAAGAGGCGCTCTTTGAGTCTGTAAGAACTATGTCCTCTCTGAGTAGTTCTAGATTCAAATGCTCTTGAACCAAGGTTTCATTGAAAGCTTGGATGATAACTGAATTACCTGTCCCAGAGGACAGCACAGCGTTCTCGGTGTGTGATCCTTGGATCTCTACACCGTCCTCTACCTGTGGTAGGAAGTGTGAGTCTGCCCCCCTTTTGTTTGAGGAGGGGTCCTCAAAATCAGTAACAATGAAGTCCAAGTGACTGTCAGCGTGTTGTAGACTGTCACTACGTGGGCTCAGATGTCCTTGAACCAAGACTTCACTGAAAGCTTGGCTGTATGCCGAATTACCTGTCCCACAGGACAGTACAGCGTCCTCGGTGTGGGACCCATGGATCTCCACACCTTCTTCTACCGGTGGTAGGTAGTGCTCAGTGAGTGCTGAAGGTGTCAGCTCGCAGAGGAGGATCTCGTGTTGGGCCAGAGTCTGGTCCAACTGTTGAGTCTCCTCTGTCTCACCTGTAGTTGAAGGTTCACTTACCGGGCTTGTGGTCTCGGTTGGGGATTCCCTTGTGGCCACAGCGGTACCTGTTGTTAGACATTCAGTGTCCTGACCTTGGGGAGGCACCTCGATTGGCAGTGGACTGCTCACTGTGGCCCACATTGTCTGATTGCCATAATTTATAATCGCTTCAAAGCGATTTATAAAATCTTGGCCAACCACAAATGGAGCCCGGAGTGAGTCAAGTTCAGACACATATACCGGGTGGTATAGTGACATCTCGCCAATCTGCATGTGAACCATGGCTATTAGGGTTGTTCTCGTCTTTGCGAGGCCCAGTTGCTCACCATAAGTGTATTTCACAAAGGGTATTTGCCTGTCAACATCGTTAGCGGCGGTCCTTAGCTCCTCAAACAGTTCGGCCGACATGACAGACACGTCTGAGCCGCAAACCAGGAGTGCTTCATGCGCGAGGACCCCTTCCAATGTGAGTGGCAGGTAAGCTCTCTTAGCTATCCCCCTTTTTATAAAGTTACACAGAAACCGTTCAGGTTTTTCCACACGTTTCTGTGTACGTGTGACTCTGTCTGTGTAATCGTCGTCGCTGTCAGCATCATGATGGCTGTCTGCCTCATGACCTTCAGGATGTGGATTTTCAGCAATTTGTTTGCTGTCAGCATCTTGATTTCTAGGACGCTGACCATCAGCAATTTGTTTGCTGTCAGCATTTATGTCAGTGTTGACGTTGTTGTTGTCAACTGTGTGCACTGAGTTGTTGCAAAAGGCAGTGCTGCGTGCCGCTTCATCAGGTCGAACAACGTTGTTTGTGTTATCATCAAGGACAACGTCACACGTTGTATCAGCTTGGTCAACCACTGTAACATTCAAATCACTTGACAAACCACCCACAACCTCAGTCACGTCTACGCGCGGAGGCGCCGTTTCCATAATCTGGAGCATGTGTGACTCATTGCATGTCTCAAACTGTGCAGTTCGAGGGGCAGTGGCAGGAGGGCCGCTTCTCGGGGGCACATGTCGGGACAGACCATTTTTCAAAGGGTCACGGTTCCCAGACATCAACTTCTCTCGAAGTTCACCCACTGTGAGACCTAGGTGAGAACTCTTTTGGTTCGATCTGAACCATCTTGGTTCATCTAGAGAGCGAACACCTGCCTTTTGTGGTTCATTGCTCATCACAGGGTTTTCAACCTGAGGCGAAAGAGGAGCGGTACTCCTTGTGAACCGATCAGAGTCATTGTTCCAGCTGGACACAACCTGTGGTTTGTTATCATGAGGATTCTGTTCACTCTCGCACTCTATAGGAGAGGAAACCTCTTCTAATGTCTGCGAGTGGGATGTGACCTTTTGACCTGTACAAACCTCTGATGGTATCCTAGGTTGTATTTCGGCCTCAAAAACTGTCGCAGCATATTGTCTTATCACTTCCATGGAATCTTTTTTGCAATCAACCTTGAAATGAACACATTTCATTTGAAAAGGCATAAGATTCATAATGAAAAGACGTTTAAACTCCATATTTTCCTCTAATCCAGGGACAGTTTTGCCCCCGGAGTAGACCGAGATTAGCCTGTCGTAGAATGACAGGGGATTTTCCCACTTATCCTGACGGACGTTCCATGCAGCCAAGTAATTAGCATACGATGAAGCAGATTCCCCCACTTTGCGGGAAGCACGGGCAGGAATCCCAAGGCCCCCATCCATCCATCTAGGATACACAGAACAAGAGGCCCCCTCAGGTGGTTCACCTGTTTGAACGTCCATCTTTGTACTGTTGTTCTGTGAAAAATCAAGTAAAATGGGTCTTATGTCACAGTGTGCATTCTCACCATGTGATGCCAGGATGTGAAATTAAATAAAAAATCAGTGATTCCTATTAATTTGTCGACCTGTGACAAGGTCAAACAAAATTGGCTGTTTTTTGTGTGACTTTGTGAAAATCAAGACAAAAGAAGCCTCATGTGTGTTATTTGAAACTTGCAGTTTAAAAACAGGGACAGAGAGCTAGTTTTGCACAGAAATGATGATAAAAGTGTCAAGTTTTATCAACAAACAGACATGTCTGTATTAAATCTGTGTAACTGTTCTGCCATCAACATTTGATTATATGTGACAATCAAATGAGAGGGTGCTATGTGTACAATATCCTCAAAATGTTCCTCTTCTAAAACAGGAACATTCAACATGTACAAATTATAGGAAGACTGCGTCTTCTAAAGTAACCAGCAGCTGGGGTGAGCAGCGCTGGATAAATATATCACAGCGACAGCAATCCTCTTACTGACCGCTATTGAGGCGCTGTTGTCACCTGTGAGCGCAGCTCTCAGCTGCCAAACATTCACAGACGTCTAACAACGGATCAAAAACAGCAAATCAGAAAGCCCAGAGCCCTGACGTGACAAAACTCTAGTATCCCCTTTCTCACAAAAATGAAATTATGTGAGTAAAATCGGTTGGACTGTGAAACATTTTAAACTGCGTTTAAAAGAAAAAAGGTCGGGCCTTCAAAGGAGCTGCAGCTCCCGGCGTCACGTGACCTGGTCACATGGCGATCGGCAGTCAACAGAGCAACAGACTCAATCCACCCATCAAAATCACAAAAACACCGCGTTTAAACAGTCTTTTCAATGACAGTAATGGACAAACAAGCCTGAAACTTGTCTGGGACAAGCAGCAAGTGAAAGTTGACGAGGAGCGGGGCTTCACCCACTGCGCAAGCGTCAACACTTACAGCGTAATCGACCAATCACAGCGAAGACAGAACTGTAGTTCTAAAACCCAAGTGTTCATGGGAAACTGTGTCTTCCAAACCTAACGCCGCCCACGTGCGACGTGCCGTTCGAGCGGTGTGTTCACGGACCTGCGGTCGGTCGAACAAAAGCGTGGAACGGACTTTTCAACGTTCTAAAACAGTCATAAATATCGCAAAACACCGCGGTAAAGCCAGTCTTCGACGATATCACGTGCATAGAACTCAAACAACACAAATAAACCGTCAGAAATGTGTACATAAATGAATCTGACAACCAGCAGTCTACAGAAACCAACGTTCTTGAACACAACACACAATGGACCAATCACAGCGTTTTAAGCAGCCATCTTGTCTCTGTAATGCTAACGTTAGCTCGACCCAAAGAGTCCTGGACACACTTTCACAAAATAAACGTATTTTTACACCGCAGAAAATTCTGTAAATGAGCTCAACACATCCAGGCTAACTTCCACGCCCCCCAAAGAAGGCAGCACGCTAACTGTGTACAACAACGGACTTTACGTCACTCGGAACCGGAGTGTCCGGTCCAAAAGCAGAGTGGGCTTTACCCGAACCTCGGCAGACAACACGTTGTAACAGATTAGGTAAAAATGGAGCAGCAAAGAGTGAACAGACCATCAACAGCGAACCCGCACAAGTAATAGAATGAAGCAGAATCGTGACGCGGCGGTCACAAAACGAAAAAATGCATGCAGCCTCGCGACACGTAATGAAACGTCTCACAAAAACAAACATTCATTCATCCGCAGCTCCAAGACACACGTTCAAAAGCGAAAGAAAAGAATAATTCTAACGGGAAAACGCACCAGACAATGCCACGATTAGCAATCTCTGAGACACTCACCAGCCAAAACTATACCATAAGTCCACAACAGGATGCAAACTATGCCAACAACACCGCAACAATAAGCTACCCAAACAACTTATCAATTTAATCTTTCAGAAGACCGTCACGAGCCACCAATATGTAAAGGAATCTATAGGCCGTTTGTGTAATTAAACACAAACGAGGTCAGTTTACTGACTTACCTATAGTTTTAGGTGCGCATCGCTGAGCAGACTTTTATCTGCACAAACATGCCACCAATTCACGGGGTCTCAACTTTTTCAGAATAAATCAATAAATCTGTGATGTGATTAGCCAGAAATGTAACTTCACGAGAGGCTTCAACTTATGTTGGTCTACCAAAAAAATAGACCTTTTATTGAAACTATCACAAAAATTACATTAAACATTTGTATCGATATTAGCTCTGATTTAATAACTACGTTGACAAGAATTCAAATTAAAACAAACAGACAGTTTAAACTTAACTGTTGGCACATTACTTGACAGATTAAATGCTTATGAAAAATAAGAAATAGGAGGAAGGAGTACTGGAAGCTAAGTTAAGCTAAAGTTGGTTACTTTGAACCAGACTGGGTGACACCTTTTTCCCACACGAGCAGCTGCTGGGCTCCCGCACGTTCAAACACACCACGGCTCGTTACCTGTTGACGGTTCGTCTCTTGGAGACAAGAGTGGAGAAGTTTGTGGACACACACGTGGATGGGTTTGTCCAGTGGCCGTCCAGTTGGAACTTCAGCGTGAGTGTGCTGATTCACGATACGAGGAAACTCGCCTCCCTCGGCAGGAAACAACGGTCAAGCGCACAGACTGATTTTCAAAATAAAACTTTAGAAAACAAATTCTTCCAGAAGATGAGTGACGAGTTACAGTAAGCTTTACTGTAACTCCAGCTGAGACGTGGGTCGTTGACACATGACCGGAACGTCTCCAGCTTTTCCCAGAGGAGAGAAACCAGTTGTCAGTTAGTTCTCTTCCAAACACTAACGAAAATGCAGGAAGTGCCCATTTATAGGGGAGGTGGGGACTGACCCACCTCCTTAACGGCTACAGGCTGGTTAACAAAATAAAAGATGGAAGTATGATCCCATAGGCAGAAAGTCTCTTGACGGACAACAGGAAAACTGTTTACATAAACAGCCAGGTGGCCTGCTTGTGAGCATATTATGGCTAACTTCATAGACAACACAAAAGAAGCTGCAAGTTAAACGTTTACTCTGACCTTGTGCTTTAGATTCAAAGACTGCTTGTTCTGCAGAAATAAACCAGCAGAAGGGTCAAAGTCATGCAAGTAACAGATCATCATTGAAATGACAAAAATACTGTTTGATCAATTCTGAATTAACACACATTAAAGAGAAAGTTCAATCTGATTAATTAGTGTCCATTAATTCAAAATAATTGTAACAAAATATAGTGTCCACTTGTCTCCTTGAGCTCCAAGCAAGTGTAACACTGAGAGTTTCAGAGAGGTGTGAACCCTAAAATATCAAAGACGAGGTGTGTCACTACAAGATTTACAAATTTATTATTAATAAAAATTACAAAACTACTACAGACATTAATCTGCTCACAGACTCATGTTCGTGCTGACTCATGACCACTAGATTGCGCCCCCCCCATTAAAAAAAACCACCAGCCGCCACTGCAGTGCTGGTGCGCTGAGAAAGGTGTCGACGCCACGTCATGTGAGTTGGGCTGCGTGTTGTCATTCCTGCAGCTGTTGCTAGAGAGGAATTTAGCTTACAACACCATTAAAGTGTATGCTGCAGCTATTTCCTCGTGTCACGAGGGTTTTGGTGACAGGACATTATTTAATCACCCGCTGTTGAAACGGTTTCTGCAAGGTGTGTGCAGACGTAAACCAGTGATGCGTGACCTCGCACCTCAGTGGGACCTACCCCTGGTTTTACGCGCTTTGCTCAAAGCTCCCTTTGAACCCTTGAGCGAAGTGTCACTGAAGTTTCTGTCACTCAAAACTGCACTCTTACTGGCGCTCACGTCAGCGAAGAGAGTGAGTGATTTATGTGCACTGTCTGTGGCCCCATCATTTTTACAAATCCAACAAGATGGAAGCTCTGCCACTTTAAGGCCTAATCCAGTTTTTATGACAAAATGCATAAACAGTGCATTTAAATCAAGGCGAATTATCCTAAATGGGTTCCATCTTCCTCCTCACACTTCAGAAGAGGAAGCCAAACATCACTTGTTGTGCCCCGTCCATGCACTAAAATGTTATGTGCAGTGTTGGGAATGTTACTTCAAAAAAGTAATTAATTATAGTTACTAGTTACTTCGCCCAAAAAGTAACTGAGTTAGTAACTGAATTACTCACCTATAAAAGTAATTAGTTACCAGGGAAAGTAACTATTGTTTGTTTGGTTGGTTTAAGTTTAGATATATCTACGAATTTTAAGTAGAAATAATTACAGCACCTCAACAGAACATGACTGGTTGACATACTATACTTCAAGTTTTTTCTTCATTGCAAAATACAGGTTAACAAAATAATATAACAATTGTGTTTTCAGCTCTATGTGCACCCTGTACTGTTCAAGTGTTTTCTTAGAAATAAAAGTAAACAGTTAAAATAAGTGCTTTGTAGTGTAAAATAAAATCAAACCCTCACACAACTGGTTCTTCAAGAATTTTCTTAAAAACAAAAGAACCATTTTCACAATATGAAGTACTTTTAAAACAGTACTGAAAAGCTGAATTACCTGAGCAGTTGATGCTTCATCAGATCAGATTACGACGGACGTAGACGCTCCGGGACATAATGTACACTTCACATGCACGTTCTTGCCTTTTACCTCAAGGAGAGTAAAGTAATTTCTGTATTTCCACTTTGAAAACGCCAACTTTCCCTCCAGACTCGCCATTGCTGCCAGACTTCTGTTTCAGCAGCGCGTGACGTGTGTGAGCAGAACAACAAAACCGATTGGCTGACCTCTAACTGACACTCTACCTTAGCCAATCAGCATCATCCTTATTGTTTCGCCCCTCCCTCCCCTCTGCTCCCACGTCTATGCTCCTACCCTCCTTCCCCTCTGCTCCATCCCCCTCCACCCTCCCTCACCAAGGGGAAAAAACGTAAACAAACAGCACGAGAGCCTGCGCGCAGAAGACTGAAAGTAACGTACCCCCATTTAGTGTTTGTAACGGTAACGGCGTTGTAACGATAGACATAGTAACTACTTAGATTACCCGTTAATGAAAAAAAGAACTCCGTTTGTAACGCCGTTTATTTGTAACTCCGTTATTCCCATCACTGGTTATGTGTCACTAACGGCCAGTCTACGTCAGTCCCAGAGTTTGTTTATCCACTACAGGGACAGCTCTGTGGGGCGAGCTTTGTCATCCCAGCGACTCTCACATTGGCTGTGTGAAGCCATCTCGGAAGCATACAGAACGTGTGGAGTAGAACCTCTTCAGACGATACGTGCTCATTCTATGCGGGCAATGGCATCTTCTGCAGCTTTACATGGTGGGATGACAGTAAGTGATATTTGTTTGGCGGCCTCGTGGGCCACGCCCTGCTCGTTCATAAGATATTATCTTCGTGACATGTCGGGCCTCTCCATGACTAATTCAGTCCTGGGAGTTATGGATTAGCAGGGTAAAGCATTCATGTGGTGTTCTGCCACTCCATCTGCGTCTGTGCAGGATGTGTGAGTGTTGCCATCAGTCTCAGGGCTCTGGGACTGAGGTTTGTTTTTATTGTTACTGACTTTTAAGTCTATCTTAACATAGTTCAGAGTCAGTTATGTTCTCATGTTGGGGGTCACCGCCAAGGTCTGTTCTAACCTCTGGCGTTGTTGCAAATCATTAAAAAAACACACACACACAAAAAACCAACAACCACAAAACAATATAAACAACGTTTGTGATGCTGCGGTGGCAGCTGTCACACGCCTGTCAGGCTGCAATGCAGGCCTGCAGGCTCATCCACCAATCACCAGCGCCCTCCTCTGGTGCGTCGTGACGTAGGACGTACGTGTGACGTACAAGGAAGGAGATGGGTTGCTGTGTTTGGGTGAGCAGGGGCCTCAAGGTTGGGTTGGACCCAGTGGGGCATGGACTATATCCTGCTTCACCCTTTATTCAATAGGCGGAGCTAAAGGGCGGAAGCCAATACAAAATAGAACGTTGGTTACGTACTGTAACCCCAGATTCTATGAGTATTGGCGGAGCCCTTTAGCTGTGGGCCCCACTGGCTCTTGAACGGCTGAATGATGAGCTGTTCGAGGCAGTTCCTTCCATGTGGTGGACTTAAGTACACACGGGGCGGGCCCACACTGTAGGTGGGCGTGGACTAAAAGGTTATTCAGTATGACGCTGACACGGAGAGGTATCCAATAGGCAGAGCTAAAAGGGTCCGCCAATATTCATAGAATCTGGGGTTACAGTACGTAACCAACGTTTCTATTCTGCTGTAGTTATCAAAGAGCTAAATGCTAACATAGCAGCATCTTAAAACCCACACAGCTAGCTGAGCTAACTAGCAATCAAACCGGAACTTGTTTTCTGTCGTCTAGATCATTTGCTGACATCGGTCATTTTTTAATTTCTGAAATCAATAATTATTTCACAGTTAAAAAAAAAGATTTACCTTCAGTTCACCGTTGGCCTCAGATCGCTTGTTTTAAAATCTCTCCGTAACTTCCTTAGCAACGTTTACCGACACAGATTTTGTTGTTTTTGTTGCCATGACACTCTCTGAGGCGAATATTTGTTACAGCGCCCCCGTGTGGTCAACAAATAATTTACAACAAAACCTGGTTTTAACAGCCAAAAGCACAAAATCAAGAAACTAATAAAAATGGATGGAGTTAAATTCAGGGCAGTCTGATCCTCAGACAAATAGTGTTAAAGTTTGCAGATGATACAGCAGTGGTGAGATGCATCACAAACAATGATGAGTTCAGCTACAGGCAGGAGGTGGAACACCTGGAGAACTGGTACAAGAAGAATAACCTTCACATCAATGTGAAGAAGACAACGGAGATGATTGTAGACTTCAGAAGGAACAAACACACCCACACCCCTACTGAACATAAGAGAATCTGCAGTGGAAGTGGTCTCCAGCAACAAGTACTTGGGTGTACACATGAACGATAACATCAGCTGGAGCAACAACACCACCAGCCTGATCAAGAAAGGTCATCAGAGACTCTACTTCCTCAGACGGCTGATGTGAGCTGGTCTGAGAAGCTCAGTCCTCACCTCCTTCTACAGGTGTGCAGTGGAGAGCATCCTGTGCTCCAGCATCAACGTGTGGCATGGAGGCTGCACAGCTGCAGAAAGAAAAGCTCTGCAGAGAGTGGTGAAGGCTGCACAGAAGTCTGTTGGAGTCAGTCTCCCCACCATCACAGACATCTACACCTCCAGATGCAGGAAGAGAGCCACCTGCATCATGAAGGACCCCACTCACCCAGCACACACACTTTTTGCCCCACTCCCCTCAAGGCAGGTTGAGGAGAATTAAATGTAGAACCACTAGACTGAGGAACAGCTTCTACCCTGAGGCTGTTAGACTCATGAATAAATAACCAGAATAATCACTGTGAAAAATCACTTCATGTTGCTGCTGATCTGTTTCATGTTGCTGCTGATCTGTTTCGTGTTCATTTGTGCTCATCTGCTCATACAGACTCATGTTCGTGCTGCTGTTTGAAATAATGTTTTTATGATATTAGTGCTTAGTGTATTTTTATTAATGTTTTTCTTAGTTCATATCTTAGATCTTTTTACTGTTTTTCTTTTATATTTCATTTTTGGGTGTAACTGGGACCCTGCACATAATCTCATTCAATCACATGTGGCTCTGAAGCTGTACCACGTAACGCTTTGGGTCTGTCTGCTTGATGCTTTTCATCCGTGTTAGATGTCTGTGGGCTAAAAAACTGCAGCTTCGCTCGCTGGTGATAACAGCGGTCAGATAGAGAAATTACAGTCGCTGTGATAAACTCACTTCCAGCGCTGTGCCCCCTGCTGGTTACTAGAGAAGACGCAGTCTTCCTGTAATGTGTACATGTTGAATGTTCCTGTTTTAAACGGGTAACATTTTGAGAATATTGTACACACAGCACCCTTTCATTTGATTTTCACATATAATCAAATGTTGATGGCAGAACAGTTACACAGATTTTAATACAGACATGTCTGTTTTTGATAAGCCTTGACACTCTTATCATCAATTCTGTGCAGAACTAGATCTCTGTCCCTGTGTTTTTAAACTGCATGGTTAAAATAACACACAGGAGGCATCTTTTGTCTTGATTTTCACAAAATCACACAATAACAGCCAATTTTGTTTGACCTTGTCACAGGTCGACAAATTAATGGGAATCACTGATTTTTATTTAATTTCACATCTTGGCATCACATGGTGAGACTATCCACTGTGATATAAGACCGACTGTCCTTGATTTTTCACAGAAAATCAGTAGGAAGATGGACGTTCTAACAGGTGCATCCTTTGATAGGCACTTAGCTGCAAAGAACGTCCTTCAGGAACCAGGTGAACATCCCCTGGTGTTTTATGACAGGCTCCTCTCTGTTTACACAGGGAATAAAGCTGTACCTGGAATAGAGGATGATGTGGAGTTTAAAAGACGGTTCACTTTGAATCTGATACCGTTCATAATGAAATGTGTCCGCTTCAATGTTAATTGCGAAGAGGGTACCATGGCAGAAATTAAAGAATGTGCTGTGGAATTTTTTGACATGCTCGAACGACGGAAAACACCCTCAGTGGTGTGCCCAGGTCAAAAGGTCACATCCCACTTGCAGGAAGTAGAAGAGGTTTCCTCTCCTTCAAAGTGCGAGAGGACACAGGTTTTTCGTAATAACGAACATCAGCATGGTGCTACGGCCTATAAATGTGACTCAGATCGGTTCACAGGAGGTTCTTCTGCCCCTGCCCCTCAGGTTGAAAACCTTAAGATGAGCAGAGAACCACACGAGGCAGGTGTTCGCTCTCTAGATGAACACAGATGGTTCGGATCGAACCAACAGAGTTCTCTCATGGATCTCACAGTGGGTGAGATTCGAAGGCGGTTGCATGGACACCGTGAACCGTTGAAAAATGGTCTGTCCCAACATGTACCCTCGAGTAGCGGCCCTCCTGCCCCTGCCCCTCGAACTGCACAGTTTGAGACGTGCAATGAGTCACACATGCTCCAGATTATGGAAACGGCGCCTCCGCGCGAGAACGTGACTGAGGTTGTGAGTTGTTTGTCAAATGATTTGAATGTTACAGTGGTTGACCAAGCTGACACAACGTATGACGTTGTCCTTGATGATAACACAAACAACGTTGTTCCACCTGACGAAGCGACGCGCAGCACTGCCTTTTGCAACAACTCAGTGCACACAGTTGACAACAACAACGTCAACACTGACATAAATGCTGGCAGCAAACAAATTGCTGAAAATCCACATCCTGGAGGTCATGAGGCAGACTGCCATCATGATGCTGACAGCGACGATGATTACACAGACGGAGTTACACGTACTCAGTGGCGTGTGCTTAAACCTAGAAGGTTTCTGTGTAAGTTTATGAGAATGGGGCACGCTAAGAAGGCTTACCTGCCACTTAGACTGGAAGGGGTCTTCGCGCGAGAGGCGCTCCTGGATAGCGGCTCAGACGTGACTATCATGTCAGCCGAGCTGTTTGAGAGGCTACGGACCGCCGCTAACAGTGTTGGCAGAGTGATACCCCTGACAGAATGTGCTATAGAGTTGCGAGGACTCTCGGAAGTGGGAACAACCATGACAGCTATTGCCATGGTTCACATGCAGATTGGCGAGACGACAATTTACCATCCGGTACATGTGTCTACAGTGAACTCCATCCCATTTCTGGTCGGCCAAGATTTTATAAGTCGCTTTGAAGCGATTATAGATTATGGCAGTCAGACAATGTGGGCCACAGTGAGCAGTCCGCTGCCAATCGAGGTACCTCCCCAGGGTCAGGACACTGACTGTCTAACAACAGGTACCGCTGAGGTCACATGGGATTCCCCAACCGAGACCACAGACCCGGTAAGTGAACCTTCATATACAGGTGAGACAGAGGAGACTCAACAATTTGACCAGACTCTGGCCCATCACGAGGACCTCCTCTGCGAGCTGACACCTTCAGCACTCCCTGACCACTTCCTACCACAGGTAGAAGAGGGTGTGGTGATCCAAGGGTCCCACACCGTTGACGCTGTACTGTCCTGTGGGACAGGTAATTCGGCAAACAGCCAAGCTTTCAGTGTAGTCTTGATTCAAGGACATCTGAGCCCACAAGGTGACAGTCTACAACGCTCTGACAGTCACTTGGACTTCATTGTTACTGATTTTGAGGACCCCTCCTTAAACAAAAGGGGGGTGAACCCACACTTCCTACCACAGGTAGAGGACGGTGTAGAGATCCAAGGATCACACACCGAGGACGTTGTACTGTCCTCTGGGACAGGTAATTCAGTTATCATCCAAGCTTTCAATGAAACCTTGGTTCAAGAGCATTTGAATCTAGAACTACTCAGAGATGACATAGTTCTTACAGACTCAAAGAGCACCTCTTCATTCATGAAGTGGGAAGACATACATCACAACGACAGAGACACGCCTGCGACGGCGCCGACAGTTGTGACACACCTGCATTACGCAGAAAGAGGTAAACGTACAGAGGTACGTTGGCCGAGACCTATAAGGTTCCTGTACAAGGTTCCCCATAAACTGCGCGAACAGCTTAAACTAAACAATGGCATCCTAACTCGTGCCCATGGACGGACGTCCACACCCGTGCGCGTGGTCCCTCATGACCACAGGGGGGTGATGTTAGGTCATGCCCATGTCAAGGACAAAGATTTCAATAACCCCACAAACGACAAAGATCTCGCAAACTCACAGACTTCATGGGAAAAGAAGGTCGTCCAAGCACAGGATAGTAAATAAACTAAACAGTTTAAACTATTCTAGTTGCGAAAAGAAACCGTTCCAACTAGAACTTAGAAACGCTAAGCATAAAACCCACAACAAAAACTAACCTTAACAACCGTTTAAATCTGCAGGATTTAATTGACATCGGTTATAAAGCTAAGAACTGTTTTTCTTGTGTGTGACGTGGAATCTGACGACCAGAGTGAGTTTGACGTAGTGAAACGTTGTTTTTTAGTTGCTTAATTGCTACTTTTGTGTTATTGAAGTTGTTATTGTTTTCTGAACACTCCCAGCCAAAAGAGGTTTTGATTGTTGATAAGTTGAAAACTTAAATGGATTTTAACTATGCCAACATGCTGTTCATTTTGTTAAAGATCTCAATCTTTGAAGAGTCATAGTAGATTAATACTACTTAAGGTACTATAATCTACACTGATCTCCCAATCATTTAGGTAGAACCGATTCGATCGTTTCTATTCTAGATCTATTCATTTTGATGAGTCTCGCCATAGACTTCAAAATTCATAGGGATTACCAAATCTTGCGTCGTTCGTCTAAAAGACAACAGACATTTAGACCAAACTAGATTTCATTTTTATTTTTAGTTTAACCTAAACTAAATAATGAATGGAGGAATAGTTTGAAAGAAGAGGCCTTCGTTACAGAAGCCCTCCACATTTCTATAGGTATAGATCCCTATCTCTGATTTTTACAGCATTGATCCACCCCTTAATTGGTAATTGTAGCTGATCTAATCCATGATAGCTTACATACCAGGTGCATATAGGTAAGGCTTAATGTAGAATCCCAATCATAAGCCCACCTAAAACCACATAATTGCATGACACATTGAACCAGGGTGGCACCGACTGGAAGCCATCCAGCCTGCAACCTTCGATGTGGGGACCTGCTGATCCAACGTTGGTCTTCAACCTTCATCCAAGGCCCGCCTCCTCTGCTTCAATCGAGGGATCCCCTCTACATGCTGATTAAAAACCATTCTTGCTGATGAAATCAATAACCCCCATCGTTGTGGATTTACCGTTGTGGATTATAAGACTTTGTTTTCCAAGGGATCACAGACTCAGTTCTCCATGGGTTAACAGACTATGTTTTCCAAAGGATTAAAAGCTTGCCGCAATGGGATTACCTACGAACAGTATGGAATTTCCAAAAACATTATGGGAGTATAATTTTGAACTTTTTTTGACTTTTTTTTCCACTTGCTGGATTACATAGAGGTCAGAGACATTCGGTGGTATCCTTTCGTGTTGGAACTCATCCCCAAGGACAGGCGATGACTTCCAAAAAGGGGGACTGTAGTGATACACCTAACCTCTGACATTTTAGGCTTGACCTTCAAGTACACCTCTCTGCATCTCTTTGGAACTCTCAGTGTTACACCTTCTTGAAGCCTTCAAGGAGACGAGTAAACACTATTTTGGTTAACAATTATTATGAATTAATGGACACTAATTAATCAGATTGAACTTTCTCTTTAATGTGTGTTAATTCAGAATTGATCAAACAGTATTTTTGTCATTTCAATGATGATTTTACTAAACTGGTATATTTTAAATATGACAAAGTTAAGAGAACATCTCAGAATGATCATGCTTTGAACTGTCTGCTCTAGGCAGAATAAGTGTCGAAAGTTGAAGGAACAATTCTCCGTCTATTTGTTTGAACTGTTTTTGGAACGAAAGAGAAGTTCTAGACATAACTTAATCTTCGGTCTCCCGTCCGTTCTAAAAACAATTCATCTGTGCTTAAACAGAGAGTGCTCTGTTTTCACACCTGCAGGTTTTGTTTTGTCTCCGTGCTGGGACTCAGTTCTCAGCACTCACTGAGTTTTTGAGTTCTCGGGGAGAAGGGAAGACGCACGGACGTTTTTCTCCAAGCTGGAGACGGCCCGGTCATGTGTCAACGACCCACGTCTCAGCTGAGAGTCGCGGCAAAGCCTTGCTGTGCCTCAACACTCATTTTCTGAAAGAATTTGTTTTCTGAAGTTTTACTTTGAAAGTCCAACCAGTGCGATTGGGGCCTGTTCCTGCCGGTGAATGCGTGCTCCCGCTCGTCTGATCCAGTCATACACGCACGAAGTCCTCTGGACGCTCACTGGACCACACAGTCCGTTAGTGTCCACAAACTTCTCAGTCCTCACCTCGCAAGACGTCTCGTCACCAGGTAAAGAGGCGTTGTCTGTATGCTGCACGTGTCGGAGGCTCAGCCTGATCCGTATGGGAAAGGTGCCACTCTGGTTGTTTCAAATAATTAATTTCAGTTAACTTAGCTTTCATCTTCTTCCTCCTATTTCTTCTTTTCATAAGCTATTAATCTGTTAAGTAATGTGCCAACAGTTAAGTTTTAATTGTCTGTTTGTTTTAATTTGAATTCTTGTCAACGTAGTTATTAAATCAGAGCTAATATCGATACAAATGTTTAATGTAATTCTTGTGATAGTTTCAATAAAAGGTCTATTTTTTGGTAGACCAACATAAATTGAAGTCTAAGCGTGAAATTACATTTCTGGCTAATCACATCACAGATTTATTGATTTATTCTGAAAAAGTTGAGACCCCGTGAATTGGTGGCATGTTTGTGCAGATAAAAGTCTGCTCATACCTGCACATCTAAAGATATAGGTAAGTCAGTAAACTGACCAGAAAGTCCTATATCTCTACAATAATGGTGGACCAGTAAGTGTTTAAATACCTTACCCCACCTTATTCCTTTACAATCACATGTGGTGCGAATGACAATAAAGAATCTATGACACTGACTTCTGTTAACTTATGCCTTGCGAAAGTATCCGGCCCCCTTGAAGTTTTCAACCTTTTGCCACATTTCAGGCTTCAAACATAAAGATATAAAATTATAATTTTTTGAGAACAATCAACAACAAGTGGGACACAATCGTGAAGTGGAATGAAATGTATTGGATGTGTCAAACTTTTTTAACAAATTTAAAAAATGAAAAGTGGAGCGTGCAGTAATATTCGGCCCCCTTGCGTTAATACTCTGTAGCGCCGCCTCTTGCTTCAATTACAGCTGCCAGTCTCTTGGGGTATGTCTCTATCAGTTTGCACATCGAGAGACTGAAATTTTTTGCCCATTCTTCCTTGCAAAACAGCTCGAGCTCAGTGAGGTTGGATGGAGAGCATTTGTGAACAGCAGTCTTCAGCTCTTTCCACAGATTCTCGATTGGATTCAGGTCTGAACTTTGACTTGGCCATTCCAACACCTGGATATGTTTATTTGTGAACCACTCCATTGTAGATTTGGCTTTATGTTTTGGATCATTGTCTTGTTGGAAGATAAATCTCCGTCCCAGTCTCAGGTCTCTTGCAGACTCAAACAGGTTTTCTTCCAGAATGGTCCAGTATTTGGCCCCATCCATCTTCCCATCAATTCTGACCATCTTTCCTGTCCCTGCTGATGAAAAGCAGGCCCAAACCATGATGCTGCCACCACCATGTTTGACAGTGGGGATGGTGTGTTCAGGGTGATTAGCTGTGTTGCTTTTACGCCCAACATATAGTTTTGCATTGTGGCCAGACAGTTCGATTTTGGTTTCATCTGACCAGAGCACCTTCTTCCACATGTTTGGTGTGTCTCCCAGGGGGTTTGTGGCAAACTTTAAACAACACTTTTTTATGGATATCTTTGAGAAATGGCTTTCTTCTTGCCACTCTTCCATAAAGGTCAGATTTGTGTAGTGTACGACTGATTGTTGTCCTATGGACAGACTCTCCCACCTCAGTTGTAGATCTCTGCAGTTCATCCAGAGTGATCATGGGCCTCTTGGCTGCATCTCTGATCAGTCTTCTCCTTGTTCGAGATGAAAGTTTAGAGGGACGGCTGGGTCTTGGTAGATTTGCAGTGGTCTGATACTCCTTCCATTTCAATATGATTGCTTGCACAGAGCTCCTTGGGATGCTTAAAACTTGGGAAATCTTTTTGTATTCAAATCAGGCTTTAAACTTCTCCACAACAATATCTCGGACCTGCCTGGTGTTTTCCTTGGTCTTCATGATGCTCTCTGTGCTTTGAACAGAACCCTGAGACTATCACAGTGCAGGTGCATTTATACGGAGACTTGATTACACACAGATGGATTATATTTATCATCATCAGTCATTTGGGACAACATTGGATCATTCACAGATCCTCACTGAACTTGTGAGTTTGCTGCACTGAAAGTAAAGGGGCCGAATAATATTGCACGCCCCACTTTTCAGTTTGTTTTTTTTTGTTAAAAAAGTTTGACATATCCAATACATTTCATTCCACTTCACAATTGTGTCCCACTTGTTGATTCTTCACAAAATTTTAAAATTTTATTTCTTTATGTTTGAAGCCTGAAATGTGGCAAAAGGTTGAAAAGTTCAAGGGGGCCGGATACTTTTGGAAGGCACTGTATATAGGAATGTTTCTGTTCATTGCCCTGATATGACTTCTGTTGTATGACTGTGTGTATGAATGGGTGGATGGTTGGTATTGTAAAGCGCGTTGGGGCTCCTCACAGGGGGCTGGAAAGCGCTGTATAAATAAGCTAATTTACCATTTACCATTTGTGACTTGGTGCTATATAATTAAACTGAATTGAACTCTATGTTAAAATTCAGGTCTTTCTTGCAATGAGTACTAGAGGCTCAATGGGATTAACCTGTATAAATAAAGGTTGAATGAATGAATAAAAATTGAACCACGAGGTCTCAGATTTCAACTTTCAAAAACTTATGTTTAAAACCCAGTCATTTTCACACCTACCAGGAATTTCAGCCATGTGACAAGAATGTCTCCTCTGGGTCTCAGGCTAGTAGCAAATACCCAAACGAACTATTGTGAGTAGAAATGGGAACAACAGTTATTAAACAACATTTTCTTATGATGGTCAATATTTAAGAAAACTGTGATGGACTTGCGGCCTGTCCAGGGTGTACCCCGCCTGTCGCACAGTGATTGCTGGACATGGGCACCAGCAACCCCCCGTGACCCAAAATAGAAGAAGCAGGTAAAAGATAATGGATGGATCTAAGAAAACTGTAATGAAAAAAATAATAAAACATTCAAACATAAAATTTTTACATAGAGCTAAACTTCGGCTTATGTTAAAAGAAATAAAACATTGCTGTGAAAGTTGTTAGATCCACAGAAACAGCTGTGATTCCGCCAGCTCCTCCTTTTCCTCCTCTTCCTCCACCCCTTCTTCCTGAGTTTCTTTTTTCTCCCCATGGAGGTTCTGATGACACGCCTCATTCAACAAGGTTGACATTTGGTCATACAGGACTTAATTATACATGTACACTTTTTAAAATTCAAAAGCACAATACAGTACTGGTAAAAGTGAACATTGTGAAAAATAGGAAACAATAGAACATGTAATATTAGAATGTAGTAAATATGAAAAAGAGAGAAGATACATGAGGAGAGAGAAGAGAGGTGAAGAGAGTGTCAGATAGGGTGATGTGTCTGAAGGTAGAAGTAAAAGGTCTGATGCTAAACATAGTCAGTGGTTACCACAGGTTGGATGTGATGGGGAGGAGAAAGATACATTTTGGAAAGATTTGGATGAAGTGATAGAGAGTATTCCCAGGGAGGAAAGAGTGGTGATTGGAGCAGACCTGAATGGACATGTTGGTGAAGGAAACAGAGGGGATGAGGAAGTGATGGGTAGGTTTGGTGTCAAGGAAAGAAACCAGGAAGGACAGATGGTGGTGGATTTTGCCAAGAGAATGGAAATGGCTATAGTCAATACCTATTTCCAAAAGAGGGAGGAACATAGAGTGACCTATAAGAGTGGAGGAAGGAGTACACAGGTCGACTACATTCTGTGTAGAAGAGGAAACCTGAGGGAGATTGGAGACTGTAAGGTTGTGGCAGGGGAGAGCGTGGCCAGACAGCATCGGATGGTTGTGTGTAGAATGACTGTTGTTGCGAAGAAGAGAAAAAGAGTAAAATCAGAGAAGAAGACCAAATGGTGGAAGCTAAAGAAGGAAGAATGTTGTGAGAAATTCAGAGACGAGCTGTTAAAGGCTCTGGGTGGTAAGAAAGAGCTTCCAAGTGACTGGGCTACTACAGCAACAGTAATTAGAGAGACAGGTAGGAAGGTACTTGGTGTGTCATCTGGACAGAGAATGGATGATAAGGAAACCTGGTGGTGGAATAGTGAAGTGCAGGACGCCATTCAAAGAAAGAGATTAGCCAAGAAGAAATATGACAGTGAGAGGACTGAAGAGAGGAGACAGGAATATAAGGAGATGGGACATAGAGCAAAGAGGGAAGTAGCTAAGGCAAAGCAGAGGGCGTACAATGAGTTGTATGGGAGACTGGACACTAAAGAGGGCGAGAAGGACTTGTACCGATTGGCAAGACAGAGGGATCAGGCTGGAAAGGATGTGCAGCAGGTTAGGCTTATTAAAGATGGGAATGTTCTAACAAGTGAGGAGAGTGTGATGCCTCCAGCGCATCGTGAAAGCAGCTGAGAAGATCGTCGGCACCTCCTTGCCCTCACTGCAGGACTTACACAGCAAACGCCTCACTCGGAAAGCCCACTGCATGGCAGGTGATCCCACACACCCACTACACAGCCGCTTTAGACTGCTGCCATCAGGGAGGAGACTGAGGAGTCTCCAGGCTCGAACCAGCAGACTGAGAGACAGCTCTGTTCATCAGGCAGTCAGAATGCTAAACACTCTGCCTGCTCTGCCTCCCCTCCCATTTGAACTGCCTTAACACAAAAAACTTTCTCACACATTACCACTCAACACAAAGTTTTTAACACTGGACTCTGTGTCATCAAACGGGTTATTCACTAAACTCTCGGTCATGTGCTCATTCAGTTTGCACTACTTCTCATATTTGCACTAATGTTTGTATTACATTACTGCCTATAGTCATACTACTGTTTACATTCACTGTTTACATTTATTAATACTGTTTACATTTATTACTACTGCTTTACATTTATTATTACTGTTTACATTTACACTACTTTTATCTACACTACTGCAGATACATATACAGCATTCTCTGACTAGCCTTATCTAAGGATGCCAAATGTGCCTTATGTGCCTTACTTCATATGCCACTTTGCCTATATACCAACATCAACTACCTCATACATATACTGTGTACATTAACTTATATGCTGCTGTGCCTCTCTTTGCAAATGTCAACGCTAGAAACTTCAGTTTATTTTATAGATATACGTTTTATACTTTTTATACTACTATGCAAAAACTCAGGACAGTATTACACTTTTATTATTTCATTTATGCTTATGTTCATTGGGTGTTTGGTGTTTTAGGGGTGTTTGGTGTTTCAGTGTTGGTGTAAATTTTCACACTTTTATACTATTATGAAAAACTCAGGACAGTGTTACACTTTTTTACTATTTTATGCTTATGTTTATTAAATGTTTTAGTGTTTAGTGTTTAGATGGTTACTGTTGCACCGAGGGACTGAGAGAAACGCAATTTCGGTCCTGTGTATGTCCTGTACATATTGCAGTTCTGACAATAAAGTTGACTTTGACTTTGACTTTGACTTTGAAGGTTACTTTGAGGAGCTAATGAATGAAGAGAATGAAAGAGAAAGAAGAGTGGAGGTCATAGAAACTGTGGACCAGGAAGTGGGAAAGATTAGTGAGGGTGAAGTCCGGAAAGCTCTGAAAAGAATGAAGAAGGGGAAGGCAGTAGGACCTGATGACATACCAGTGGAGGTTTGGAAATGTCTTGGAGAGATGGCAGTGAGGTTTTTGACTCAAATATTTAATGGAATATTTGAGGGTGAGAAAATGCCTGAAGAATGGAGAAGAAGTGTGCTGGTTCCCATTTTTAAGAACAAGGGTGATGTACAGAGTTGTAGCAACTACAGGGGAATTAAGTTGATGAGCCACACGATGAAGATCTGGGAGAGAGTTGTGGAAGGAAGGCTTAGACAAGAGGTGACTATCTGTGAGCAGCAGTATGGTTTCATGCCAAGAAAGAGCACCACAGATGCCATCTTTGCTTTGAGGATGTTGATAGAGAAGTACAGAGAGGGTCAGAAAGAACTCCATTGTGTGTTTGTGGATTTAGAAAAAGCATATGACAGGGTGCCAAGAGAGGAGGTGTGGTATTGCATGAGGAAATCTGGAGTGGCAGAAAAGTATGTTAGACTGGTACAGGACATGTATGAGGACAGCAGGACAGTGGTGAGATGTGCTGTAGGAGTGACAGATAGCTTCAAGGTGGAGGTGGGATTGCATCAAGGATCGGCTCTGAGCCCCTTCTTGTTTGCTCTGGTGATGGACCGACTAACAGATGAGGTCAGGCAGGAATCCCCATGGACTATGATGTTTGCAGATGACATTGTGATATGTGGTGAGAACAGGGAACAGGTGGAAGAGAACTTGGAGAGGTGGAGGTATTCACTTGAAAGAAGAGGAATGAAAGTCAGCCGTAGTAAGACAGAGTACATGTGTGTGAATGAGAGGGAGGCTGGTGGAACAGTGAGGCTACAAGGAGCAGAGGTCACAAAGGTGCAGGACTTCAAGTACTTGGGGTCCACTGTCCAGGAAAATGGGGAATGTGGTAAAGAGGTGAAGAAGAGAGTCCAGGCAGGATGGAGTGGATGGAGAAAAGTTTCAGGAGTGATTTGTGACAAAAAGGTGTCAGCAAAGGTCAAAGGAAAAGTTTACAAGACAGTGGTGAGACCAGCTATGTTGTATGGTCTGGAGACAGTGTCATTGACAAAAAGACAGGAGAAAGAACTGGAAGTAGCAGAAATGAAGATGCTGAGGTTCTCCTTAGGAGTGACAAGGATGGATAAGATCAGGAATGAGATCATCAGAGGTACAGCACATGTTGAACAACTGGGAGATAAAGTTAGGGAGGCCAGACTGAGATGGTTTGGACATGTCCAGAGGAGGGACAGTGGGTATATTGGTAGAAGGATGTTAGAAATGCAGCTGCCAGGAAAAAGACAAAGAGGAAGGCCAAAGAGGAGATATATGGATGCAGTTAGAGAGGACATGAAGGTAGTTGGAGTGAGGACAGAGGATGCAGAGGACAGAGTGAGGTGGAGGAGGATGACTCGCTGTGGCGACCCCTGAAAAGGGAAAAGCCGAAAGAAGAAGATACATGAGGAGAGAGGTTGAAGGTATAAAGGAAAAGGTAAATTTATTAGATATTTTGAGGACGAATTTGGGGAGTAAACATACTGAGTTACAGTTATTGTGTTTTTAAAGAAAACAAAAGTATTTCATAGAATTTAATTATAGCAGGTGTGTTTGTGTTTGTGAAAGCGTGTACGGTATAGATAGGTAGAATATAAGGTTATGGTTAAGGTTATATTTTGTATATGTATATGTAGGATATATTTATTTATCGGTCTTTTGCAGACACGTGACATTTTGCACTCCCGGTCGCCATATTGGGTGGAGACCGGTTCATTTAAACAGAGGAAGTCCATGCCTTAGCTGCTACCTCGTAAGGATCAATGTTGTTAATTGAAGCTAACTTCACCATGTAACGTTCTCTGGCTTCAAGGTTGAGTTTCTCTCTATAAGGCTTCTGCTCATTTTTATATTTAGTTTGCATTTTGCTGATGTTATTGTTCTGTATCGCACTGTGTTTAACATGGACTTCCTCTGTTTAAATGAACCGGTATCCACCCAACATGACGACCGGAAGTGCAAAAAGACACGAGCCGTGACGTCACGTGCAAAAGACCGATTAA
>JBBPBX010019600.1:5764-17670 GCA_038048925.1 Garcialebias charrua | reverse complement strand
TATAATATATATATAATATATATATATATATATATATATATATAATATATATATAATATATATCAAAGTCAAAGTCAACTTTATTGTCAGAACTGCAATATGTACAGGACATACACAGGACCGAAATTGCGTTTCTCTCAGTCCCTCGGTGCAACAGTAAACATCTAAACATTGAAACACTGAAACATATAATAATAGACATAAGCATAAAATAGTAAAACTAACACTGTCCTGAGTTTTTGCATAGTGGTATAAGAGTATGAAAATTTACACCAACTCTAAAACTAAAACATTAAACATTTAATGAACATAATACTGTCCTGAGTTTTTGCATACTAGTATAAAAAAGAGTATAAAAAGTATAACTAAAATAAACTAAAGGTTTCTAGCATTGACATTTGCAAAGTGGCAAAGCAGCGTATGAGTTAATGTACACAGTATATGTATGAGGTAGTAGTTGATGTTGTTATAGAGGCAAAAAGTGGCATATGCAGTAAGGCACATTGGGCATCCCTAAGTAAGACCGTTCAGAGCACACTGTATATGTATCAGCAGTGGTGTAGATATTAGAGTAGTGTAAATGTAAACAGTAGTAATTACATGTAAGCAGTAGTAAAAAAGTAAACAGTATTAATAAATGTAAACAGAGAATGTAAACAGTATTATGATTATAGGCAGTGATGTAATACAAACATTAGTGCAAGTATGAGAAGTAGTGCAAACTGTATGAGCACATGACCGAGAGTTTAGTGAATAACCCGTTTGATGACACAGAGTCCAGTGTTAAAATCTTTGTGTTTTGTGGTAATGTGTGAGAAAGTTTTAGTGTTAAGGCAGTTCAAATGGGAGGGGGGGCAGAGCAGGCAGAGTGTTTAGCATCCTGACTGCCTGATGAACAGAGCTGTCTCTCAGTCTGCTGGTTCGAGCCTGGAGACTCCTCAGTCTCCTTCCTGATGGCAGCAGTCTGAAGCAGCTGTGTAGTGGGTGTGTGGGATCACCTGCCATGCAGTGGGCTTTCCGAGTGAGGCGTTTGCTGTGTAAGTCCTGCAGTGAGGGGAAGGAGGTGCCGACTATCTTCTCAGCTGCTCTCACAATGCGCTGGAGGCTCTTGCGGCAGGATGCAGTACATGCACCAAACCACACAGTGATGCAGCTGGTCAGGACACTTTCTATGGCACCTCTGTAGAAGGTGCTCATATATATTTATACAGTATATATATTTTTACATAGGTAGAAAATATAGGTACAGTATAGATAAATACTATGTATAATTAATTGTCATGTTTTTAAATGAAATGAATAAATTTTCTAAAAAAAAATAAAATGCCATGACGAATCACACTCCAGACCAATAAGTGGCGGTAATGAAACTAACAGTTTGTTGCCAACCGCCAATAAACCCAAGAAGAAGAAAAAGAAGAAGAAGAAGAAGAAGACACGCCTCATAGGCTCTGTGCACAAGTGTCATAAATCACTTGCGCATTGACAGGAAGCCGGCTTCCCAGCTTCCGGTCTAAGCCCCGTTCTCTGTTTACAAGAGCTGCCCAAGACACAAGTATCAGCTATGTTCATCGTATCGTTGATGTCTGGTCCCCTGCTCCGACAAGCAAACGTAATAAGGGATTTAAATTGCATATCTCAAGTTTCCTGCACAACTATGAGGGTAAGTAACGTTAGTTTGATCGCGTTGTGTTGTTGCTACCTGTTAGCGGCTAACGTTAGCCTATTAGCAACGCGATCTTTTTTTTGTGTACTCACGTTATAGAAACAGCTTTTCCACACTTAAACAAAACGGCTCACATTTTGTGATCCTTCTAACATGCTGCTCTTCTCAGTTTCATGCAAAAATCAGGAGACAGGTGAAGTTGTTGTCAGGACTCTGTGTCAGGTCCATGAAGAAAGCTGAAAAACCTCACCGTAGGGTGAAGCTAGGATTGTTCAGATGACAGTTTTAAGATTGCTGGTTCAGTAACCCCACGTTCCTGTTGTTAATGGGGATTTAGCTAAGATGGTAATTAAATGTCAGTGTGAGTCAATCTAGTACATTCAGCTACATGTTTACATTCTTGGTCTAATTATTTTGACCTCGTGTGTTTTTATGCAGCTCTCAGAAACTAAAGTCTTCACTCCCTCATGTGCACCTGCTGCTGAGAACCATATCACACCTGGGCAAAGGTAATGTTTTCTCCATAGAGACTTGATTTTACTTCAATTTTTATTGATTTTACCTGTTTAACTTGTCATTTTATTGTATATTAAATTGAGTTTTTAGTTCACTGTGTGTTAGTGTACTGACATGTAAATACTGTACACACTAATCTAGGTTCTGCAGGCTCTGTGCTGCACAAGCTATCTCGCCTCTTTGCTGCAGAAGCCTGGTGTTGGAGGAGAACCACCTTCCTCCGCTTCCACACAGAGTCTGGTCTTCACCAACTCCCACCATAACCAGCAGCCGCCCCCGAGCTGCAGCACAAGATTTTGATGGCCGCTACAGTGACACACAAGTTATCCTGGACTGTACAGAACTACGGTGTCAAACACCTTCATCCCTGCTCCTCCAGAGTAAAAAGTCTTCTCTTTGGTCAGGAAATGGAGATATGAAGTTTGACAGAAAAGCTGATGGCACAGTCTTGAAGAAAAACAAAATGCTGTCATTTACTTATATTGACATTGTCTTACATTTGTAAGTAGATATTCTTGATGGAAACATGTTGTACTGTTTTCTTTGGAGGTAAATAAAAATAAATGTCACATTTTTGTAAGTGCAGTACCTAAACATTTTATTGACCACTGTATTTTGGTATGTGGATATCTTTTAAATTAATTTTGTTATTGTACCTATGTAAAATAAAAATAAAGTTTTTTGAGAGGTCCAACTTTGAAAAACCTTGTTTATTTGATAGTGTCAAAAACAGGGTAAAGTTAAACAAACATATTAATCAAATGCCTTAAATGAAAATTACAGATATATTATCCATTCAATTGGATTTTTTTTTAAATTATTGTTAGTCTTGTTTTATAGCCACAGTAACAACAACACAATATCCTCTGTATTTCAATATTTGAACACTTTAATTGTGAAATAGAAGGTCAAGATTTTGCAGGTAAGAAATCATATGCTAAAAACCTTTAAAATAAAGCTTTTATTGATTTATGGAATCTGCTACGAAGTAGGTAAACAGATTAATGAGGGCTGAAAATTTTACAAAAAAAATCTTGTAATTGCTTTGACTGATAAGGTATTTAGCAGCAGCCAGAACCAGGCCAGCCTGTGCTGATGTGTTGGGGCGCAGACGACGCTGAAGAAGGGCTGCTTGTTGAGATGGACGTGCCAGAGGCAAGGAGGGGCCGGAGTGTCTCTGAACCAGCTGGCTCAGCACAAGGCTCTGGCTGCAGGCCAAAGTCACCTGCAAACACACACACAATAATTAAATCTATATCACGCACATACATTCAAACAAGACTGCACAGATACTGATGAACTTACGGCTGAACTGTGACGACAGAGAGGTGGTGTTAAATTCAGAAACCTTCATGTCCCAGCTGGAGGAGAATGGTGGAGGTACAGGTGCTCCCAAACCTGGCAGTCGACCAATGGAGGTGTTGCTTCCTAGGGTGCTAACAGGAGGAGCAGTCTGGGAGTGAAGACTTTAGTTTCTGAGAGCTGCATAAAAACACACGAGGTCAAAATAATTAGACCAAGAATGTAAACATGTAGCTGAATGTACTAGATTGACTCACACTGACATTTAATTACCATCTTAGCTAAATCCCCATTAACAACAGGAACGTGGGGTTACTGAACCAGCAATCTTAAAACTGTCATCTGAACAATCCTAGCTTCACCCTACGGTGAGGTTTTTCAGCTTTCTTCATGGACCTGACACAGAGTCCTGACAACAACTTCACCTGTCTCCTGATTTTTGCATGAAACTGAGAAGAGCAGCATGTTAGAAGGATCACAAAATGTGAGCCGTTTTGTTTAAGTGTGGAAAAGCTGTTTCTATAACGTGAGTACACAAAAAAAAGATCGCGTTGCTAATAGGCTAACGTTAGCCGCTAACAGGTAGCAACAACACAACGCGATCAAACTAACGTTACTTACCCTCATAGTTGTGCAGGAAACTTGAGATATGCAATTTAAATCCCTTATTACGTTTGCTTGTCGGAGCAGGGGACCAGACATCAACGATACGATGAACATAGCTGATACTTGTGTCTTGGGCAGCTCTTGTAAACAGAGAACGGGGCTTAGACCGGAAGCTGGGAAGCCGGCTTCCTGTCAATGCGCAAGTGATTTACGGCACTTGTGCACAGAGCCTATTCTCTACAAAAACACGTGACGTGAGCTCAGACAGTTTTTTTTGTTGCGGGTTTGGTATTTTTTTCTGTACTCGCTTATAAAATCGGTGAGCCGCGGGTCTTGAGCTTATTTGGGCGTTGAGTCGCTTATTTGGGCTTGCTTTTCTGTCCAAGTACAGAAGGTAGTTTGTCCCATAGATATTAAAACACTAGATGCCCCATCGGAAGCTGAACGGCGTAACCACGTCGCCGCCATATTGGAGGAGGAGACGGGAGAAAACAAAATGCCTCGTAGTTGTGCGGCTTGGAATGTAACCGTTATGTCAAATCAAATCAGAAGGAATTACCTTTCACAGGTAAGGCATAACACTTTCTCTAGATTGTATTTAAGCTATAGTCTGGACGATTTTCACAATTATAACATTGTTTTGGAACCGTAAACTAGTCAACGAAAATACTATGGTTATGGTTTCCTGCTCCTCAGATTTCATTGATACAGTTACTTAGATGGTACTTTAGTCTGCACACGGTATTAAACAACAATATATACACATATATTGATAATTACGAGAATAATCTCAAGATTCTATTAGAATAAAAGTCAAATTAAAACGATTAAGTCATAATAAATCAAGCTCTGTTTTGATCAGCTTGATCAAGCAGCAGCCAGTTTCTCTCTGTTGTACTGCTCGTACAGATAACATGTGAGCTAACTTATTTATGTTTAATTCTTGAAAAAATTATAACAGTTAACTTCAAAACAGTCCTCGTTTTAACACAAACGCAAAACTTATTTTTGTAGGAATTCTCATAATGGATGGCTGTACTAAAATGTAATTTT
Organism: Garcialebias charrua; assembly: GCA_038048925.1. Taxonomy (NCBI): domain Eukaryota; kingdom Metazoa; phylum Chordata; class Actinopteri; order Cyprinodontiformes; family Rivulidae; genus Garcialebias; species Garcialebias charrua. Next base: position 12,527 of record JBBPBX010019600.1, on the reverse strand, counting down.
CCTTCGAGGATTATTATTAATAATAATAATAAAATTGTAATTTAACAACTGAGTTAATATATCCAGTCAAAATGGAACTGTTAAAGGTTTAAAATTGTAAGAAAGATTTTATGGTACTATTACCAACTGTATCCCTTATTCAGCAGATAAAATAACAAATAAATGAATTGGCTCAGTCAAGCATTTTGTTAGTTTGTTGTTGCTGTGTGTTTAGCTTTTGTTCTTCTTTATAGGTTTCCTAAAGATAGTGTTAGGAAGAGAAACTGGGAAGTTGCGCTGAGGAGGGAAGGCTTTTCAGCCAGTTCATCTTCAGCACTCTGCAGCAAGCATTTCAAACCTGAACACTTTGACAGAACGGGTCAGACAGTGCGGCTCAAAGATGGAGCTGTTCCTTCTGTCTTTAGTTTCCCTGCTCACCTCCAAAAGGTATTTATGTTAAAATAGTTTGGAAGATAAATGAATGCTGTGCTATTGCACTTTTTCTGAATGTGAAGGAGTTTATTTGTTTTGTAATGTGACTAAAAATTATCTTTTACTTTAGCCTGTTTCTACCAGAACAACAGAGACATCAAAGAAGGCTCAAGAAGCTCTCTCTATTTTTCAGGCATTATTAAGGTATGTACAACAATTTTCAGTTTTTTTAATTTTGTTTCACCATTGTTACTTGTTGCTTTCACATTTTTAATGATGTTGATGATTCCTGAACAGCTTCAGCAACAGCAGTACATCTGCACTTATCGCTTTAGCCAAGATCACTTGGAACTTCTCGTCAATTCCATCAGGGCATCAGGTGGTCATTTCTTTCTTTTTTTCACTTTGGTTTGTTTGTATGCATGCATGTATGTCACATTGTTTACAGTGTTGTAATTACATCATTAGTTTTTCTTCTTTAGGATAAAATTAATTCTAACTCGGTGAAATCTGACTGTGTTGAGTCTGTTTATTCATGTTTTCTCAGGGGGCTGGAACAATAACCCTTCAGCTGGGCAGTTTGAAGCCATTTTTCGTCATCTGATGGTGCGGTGTGGGGTGTCTCCAAGTGGATCAGGAAATGTGGCAGTACAGGATGCAACTGTGTTTCTGCTCTCGAACTGTCATCTTCTCCCACAGCAGAAGTAACCGAAGAGCTACCATCGCCATTTGCAAATACTTGTGCAATTGTGCGTGACCACACTCATCTGTCGACACGCTTCGGTGGTCTTGTTGACAATGCAATTGTCTACATCTCGGGGTTTGTGGTCCGGAAAATCTTAAAGAAGCTTGTGTGTGACGTATGCCGTGGTAGCTTGGTATCTGATGCTGTACCTACATCTTTTGACCAGAGCTACCACTTACTTAAACTAAGAAACAAAGGGGGTCTAATGATACCATCTGCAGGGACTTTGAGGGTAGTCAGGTCAGCTGAACGTTTCATCCGCCAGTCTGTGTCCAGGCAAGCTGTCAGTTTGTCCTATATTGATCAGTTTGTACGGGCTGATGTTGGAGCTGAGGATGTGTTCTGTCTGGGTGAGCACATTCAGGAAACAGTGTGGAATAGACAATCATCACTATGTGTTGATGTCCCTTGTCGTTTCTGTGTTCCATAAATTAAGACTGCACCACATTGCCAAACTGAAAACACCACAATTACAGAGTGGCAACACAAGAAAAAAAAAACGTGCAAAACCATTCTTTTTAAAGGCTTTTAGTGCCTTACTAGGAAAAAATGTATATACCGGTAGTGTATATAATGTGTATGTGTGTTGTTGAAAATCTTTGTTGGCTCCAAATAGCCTAAAAACTAATAAAAAATGAGAGGCTATGTTAATTTTTTATATTCTTTGTGGTCCTGGGGGGGGAGGGTGTGTGAATTCATTCATTATAATTCATATAATATAAAGTGTAACATAAATTACTTATTAAAGGGGCAGATTTTTCTCTTCTCTCAGCTGCTTTTCATTTCATTGTATTTGCATTTTATTTTTATTGTACATATAATCTTTTGACAATAGTAATTTCATTTCAAAACAAACAAATTCACATACAAAAAATACATATCAAATAAAATGAAAGGTAGCAGAAAGGAGAAAAAATCTTATACAGGTATCTGCCCCATTAAAAAAATATATTGACTATAATAATAATAGTTTCAAATAATAACAAAACAAAATCTTCCAGCTCCTAAACAGCAGCTCTTATAAATACAAATCATAGAATTTCATATTTCTTTTAATAATTTTTTATCATTATTACAAATTAATAGAGCCAGTGTTTTTACAATCACTATTCAGAGTATTCCATAATCGTATTCCTTGGACTGAAGTACATCTGTCCTTTAAATTTATTTGAATTTTAGGTTTTAAAAACATTAATCCCTTCAGATTGTAACTACGTTCCCTCTTAACAAAATGTGATTGGATGTTCAAAGGTAATATATTTTTATGAGCATTATACATAACCTGCAAAATATTATAATTAACTAAATCATAAGACTTCAATAATTTCAACTGATAACGTAATGTATTTTGATGGGTGACTGTAGTGTTTTCTAGTTATATATACTGTATACAGTAGTTATATATATAGTTACATATATGCTTATCTGAATATATATATATATATATATATATATATATATATATATAATATATATATATATATATATATATATATATAATTACATTATCTGAATATGTATACATAATGTGTGTGTGAATAAATTGCATCTTTTGTTGTGTCTTGCTAAACATACATTAAAGTAGTATTGTATTCCACCAAAATTATTTAAATATGCTAAACTATACATTTCTATACATGCAGTTTTATTTGCTGTATGCCTAAAATTTAAATATGTGACAACAGGATTACTATTCAGCGTGTTATGATTGATTAAATGCGCTGATACTTTATTGTGCCTGTCAAATATATAAGGCTGAGTGGAGCGGTCTCCACCCCCAAGATGGCTGCCTGAAATCTCGTCGGCTCCAATAGGCGAGAGCATTCCATGGGGTATCTAGTGATATCTATGGTTTGTCCCTTCACGCCCCCCTTCCACGTATGTTACGTCAAGGCGGATGTTACGTTCTACTTGGTTTATTCAGCGGTAAAAACAATATAAGTGCGCGCAAGTAACGAGTAGAGCTTGAGCAGACAACTTGTAAGTTTTCTTGCACTGATGGGAAGGTTAAAAGATTGGTGTATTTTTGTGTGTGATGCTTACACTGTTTGTTACATCTTTATGAAGGTGTGTCACAACGAAGGCTGCAGGAAATCTCCAGCTAGCAACACGGGCAGTGAGGTGAGTCATCTGTGGTGCTTCATGCTAATGTGCTGCTTATCTGTACATATGTTACATGTAAAATATACATACTCCTGAAGTTATTTTAAGGTTTATTCTTTGTTCTTTATTCTTTGTCTAGAGTGACAAGACCACGCTAAAATGAAGCGAAAGAAAATGCTTCAATGAGCATGATTCAGGATAGAGATTAAAGAAAGTTTTTTTGTTGACTTTGCTTACTATGAGTTTGCTGTTTAATTTTAATTTGTACACATCCTTTATGATTGTCTGTTGTTGTCGTTGTCCATTGTTGTCATCACTCTTCGTTTATAATTCTGGTCTCTCTGGTAAATGAGTCCCAGAGGGTTAATGGGATTAATTTCTATAAATATGCTAAATGTATTAAAACTGAATGTAAAATGTATTAAACTTCCACAGACGCTGAGAGGTGAAATGGAGCAGAAAAGAATTCGGCTGGACAGAGAAAGTTTCTCTTGTTTCATCTGTCTGGATCTACTGAAGGATCCGGTGACTACTTCCTGTGGACACAGCTACTGCATGAAGTGTATTGAAGACTTCTGGGATGGAGAGGATCAGAAGAAGATCCACAGCTGCCCTCAGTGCAGGAAGACCTTCACACCGAGGCCTGTTCTGGAGAAAAACATCATGTTAGCAGCTTTAGTTGAGCAGCTGAAGACGAGTGGACTCCAAGCTGCTCCTGCTGATCACAGCTATGCTGGACCTGAAGATGTGGCCTGTGATGTCTGCACTGGAAGAAAACTAAAAGCCATCAAGTCCTGTTTGATGTGTTTGGTCTCTTACTGTGAGGAACACGTCCAGCCTCATTATGATGTAGCTCAGTTTAAGAAACATCAGCTGGTGGAGCCCTCCAAGAAGCTCCATGAGAACATCTGCTCTCGTCACGATGAGGTGATGAAGATGTTCTGTCGCACTGATCAGCAGATCATCTGTCTTGTCTGCATGGTGGATGAACATAAAGGCCACGACATCGTCTCAGCTGCAGCTGAAAGGAGAGAGAAGCAGAAGGAGCTCCAGGTGAGGAGAGAGAACATCCAGCAGAGAATCCAGGGCAGAGAGACAGATGTGAAGCTGCTTCAGCAGCAGCTGGAGGCCATCAACGTCTCTGCTGATCAAACAGTGGAGGACAGTGAGAAGATCTTCAGTGAGCTGATCCGGCTCGTCCAGAAAAGAAGCTCTGAAGTGAAGCAGCAGATCAGATCCCAGCAGGAAACTGAGGCCAGTCGAGTCGGAGAGCTTCAGGAGAAGCTGCAGCAGGAGATCACTGAGCTGAAGAGGAAAGATGCTGAGCTGAAGCAGCTCTCACACACAGAGGATCACAACCAGTTTGTCCACAGCTACCAGTCAGTGTCAGCACTCAGTGAGTCTCCACACTCATCCAGCATCAATGTTGGTCCTCTGAGATACTTTGAAGATGTGACAGCAGCTGTGTCACAGCTCAGAGACAAACTAGAGGACATTCTGAGAGACACATGGACAAACATGTCACTGAGAGGGACTGAAGGTTTACTGTCAGAACCAGAACCAAAGAGCAGAGCTGACTTCTTCAGATATTCATGTGACATCACTCTGGATCCAAACACAGCTCACAGAGAGCTGTTATTATCTGAGGGGAACAGAAAAGTAACAAACATGAAACAAAATCAGTTTTATCCTGATCATCCAGACAGATTCACTTTATATTCTCAGATTCTGAGTAAGGAGAGTCTGACTGGACGTTGTTACTGGGAGGTGAAGTTGGGAGGAAGTGTAGGTGTAGCAGTCGCATACAAGGATGTTGATAAAACAGAGAGTACATTTGGAGATAATGATAAATCCTGGGCTTTACTTTATTACAACAACAATAATCAGTTTTTTCACAACATTAATCAGTTTTCTCACAACAGCATCATAACTCCCATCTCAGGTCATGATGTGTCCAGAGTTGGAGTGTACCTGGATCACAGAGCAGGTATTCTGTCTTTCTACAGCGTCTCTGAGACCATGACTCTCCTCCACAAAGTCCAGACCTCCTTTACTCGACCACTACATGCTGGAATATATCTCTGGTACGATTATGGAGACACAGCTGAGATCTGTAAACTAAAATAATTTTGTTTGTTGCTGAAAGTTTCTTGTTGTGTTGTCTCCACTGCTCAGAGATCATGTCCAACAGTTTTTGTTGACATTATTGTCCCATCATCTGTTTTACGTGCAGCTCTGATTTATTTCTGTTTTATTTTCTTTCTATTTTTGTATTTCACATTTAAAATGTTTCTCTTCCTCTTCATTGACATTAATATAGAAATCACTTGATATTTTTAACACATTTGTTGTTTTTTTATTATTACTAAATCTGTGCAGAAAACATTTACGGTAAGTTGAGGAGTTTGTTGGAGACACAGCTGAGATCTGTAAACTAAAATAATTCTGTTTTATTTTGTTGCTATAAGTTTTTTGTTGTGTTGCCTCCACATCTCAGAGAATAATGTGTCAAACTGTTTTTGTTGACATTATTGTTATCTGTTAATAAACAATAATTGTTAATCTGTTAATAAAGAAGCAAAATAAAATCTTCAGTAGACAAAGACTTCATAATTTTCCATAAATGTGTAAATAAAATAAATGGTTGAATATTCTCACAAAATAAATTCCTGTTGGAACATCTTTTGATTTTTAGTTTTTTCTCCTCGACTGTCGCGGATCATCTTTTATATTAAAACCTCACACCTTCATCCATCTCAGTTAAACGTTGCAACATTTCTTTATTTAACCAAATCAAAACCTTCAGATGTTTTTACAAGTCTGACCTGGACAAGAGGTCAGTAGCACACATCAAATTGATCAGAGGAAGTAAAAAATATATGATTAAACAATTATTTTACTTAAATACATGGTTTTTGAATGTGTGTGCATGGTCTTTTTAATAATTCTAATGCTAAAACAAAGGCATTGGTTAAAAAAGCACTAAAAGCCTTTAAAAAGAATGGTTTTGCACGTTTTTTTTTTCTTGTGTTGCCACTCTGTAATTGTGGTGTTTTCAGTTTGGCAATGTGGTGCAGTCTTAATTTATGGAACACAGAAACGACAAGGGACATCAACACATAGTGATGATTGTCTATTCCACACTGTTTCCTGAATGTGCTCACCCAGACAGAACACATCCTCAGCTCCAACATCAGCCCGTACAAACTGATCAATATAGGACAAACTGACAGCTTGCCTGGACACAGACTGGCGGATGAAACGTTCAGCTGACCTGACTACCCTCAAAGTCCCTGCAGATGGTATCATTAGACCCCCTTTGTTTCTTAGTTTAAGTAAGTGGTAGCTCTGGTCAAAAGATGTAGGTACAGCATCAGATACCAAGCTACCACGGCATACGTCACACACAAGCTTCTTTAAGATTTTCCGGACCACAAACCCCGAGATGTAGACAATTGCATTGTCAACAAGACCACCGAAGCGTGTCGACAGATGAGTGTGGTC
>JBBPBX010019599.1:28505-44304 GCA_038048925.1 Garcialebias charrua | reverse complement strand
ACTTAACGTTCGAACTGGTAAACTTTGTTATTTTTTGCAATTATTAGCTCATTTGGAATTTGATGCCTGCAACATGTTTCAAAAAAGCTGGCACAAGTGACAAAGAAGACAGAGAAATTTGAGGAATGCTCATCAAACACTTATTTGGAATATCCCACAGGTGAACATGCAAATTGGGAACAGGTGGGTGCCATGATTGGGTATAAAAGCAGCTTCCTTGACATGCTCAGTCATCCACATAGAAGGATGGGGCGAGGGTCACCACTCTGTGAACAAATGCGTGGGCAAATTGTCGAACAGTTCAAGAACAACTTTTCTCAACGAGCTATTGCAAGGAATTTAGGAATTTCACCATCTACGGTCCGTAATATCATCAAAAGGTTCAGAGAATCTGGAGAAATCACTACACGTAAGGGGCAAGGCCGAAAACCAACATTGAATGCCCGTGACCTTCGATCCCTCAGGCGGTACTGCATCAAAAACCGACATCAGTGTGTAAAAGATATCACCACATGGGCTCAGGAATACTTCAGAAAACCACTGTCAGTAACTACAGTTCGTCGCTACATCTGTAAGTGCAAGTTAAAGCTCTACTATGCAAAGCAAAAGCCATTCATCAACAAGATCCAGAAACGCCGCCGGCTTTGCTGGGCCCGAGCTCATCTGAGATGGACTGATGCAAAGTGGAAAAGTGTTCTGTGGTCTGATGAGTCCACATTTCAAATTGTCTTTGGAAACTGTGGACGTCGTGTCTTACGGACCAAAGAGGAAAAGAACCATCAGGACTGTTATAGGCGCAAAGTTCAAAAGCCAGCATCTGTGATGGTATGGGGGTGCATTAGTGCCCAAGGCATGGGTAACTTACACATCTGTGAAGGCACCATTAATGCTGAAAGGTACATACAGGTTTTGGAGCAACATATGCTGCCATCCAAGCGACGTCTTTTTCATGGACGCCCCAGCTTATTTCAGCAAGACAATGCCAAGCCACATTCTGCACGTGTTACAACAGCGTGGCTTCGTAGCAAAAGAGTGCGGGTCCTCCCCTGGCCTGCCTGCAGTCCAGACCTGTCCCCCATTGAAAATGTGTGGCGCATTATGAAACGTAAAATACGACAACGGAGACCCCGGACTGTTGAACAACTTAAGCTGTACATCAAGCAAGAATGGGGAAGAATTCCACCTGAAAAGCTTCAAAAATTGGTCTCCTCAGTTCCCAAACGTTTACTGAGTGTTGTTAAAAGGAAAGGCGATGTAACACAGTGGTAAATATGTCCCTGTGCCAACTTTTTTGCAATGTGTTGCTGCCATTGAATTCTAAGTTAATGGTTATTTGCAAAACAAAATAAAGTTTCTCCGTTCGAACATTAAATATATTGTCTTTGCATTCTATTCAGTTGAATATGGGTTGAAAAAGATTTGCAAGTCATTGTATTCTGTTTTTATTTGCGATTTGCACAACGTGCCAACTTTTCTGGTTTTGGGCTTGACAAAGCATTACAATAGTCAAGTCTGGAGGTCACAAAGGCATGGATGGCCTTCTCCAGATCACCACGGCTGAGAAATGACTTGACTTTGGAGAGCAGACGGAGCTGGAAAAAGCTGGTCTTGACAACAGAACTGATCTGTTTATCAAGCTTTAAGTTGGAGTCAAGCTGCACTCCAAGATTTCTGACCACCGGGTTGAAGTGGGGGAGGGGAAAACCAACACTGGGACTGGGAAGGATGTTGCTGGTGTCATCAGGTGCACCAAATAAAATGCATTCAGTTTTATCTGTGTTTAGGTGGAGGAAGTTTTGAGAGAGCCAGTGCTTAATGTCATTTAAGCAGTTGACAAGAGTGTTTGAACTGGGTGAGGGGTTGGGAGTGACTGGCAGATAGATTTGTAAATCGTCTGCATACATGTGAAAAGACAGGTTATGACGTGCAATGATTGATCCTAATGGCAGCATGTAAAGAGAGAAGAGGACTGGCCCTAGAATAGATCCCTGTGGTACGCCAGAGGTCAGAGGGGTTGATGAAGAGGAGGACAGATCGCCTATCATGACAGAAAAAGTTCTCCCAGACAGGTAAGATTTGAACCACTCAAGCACAGCTCCCTGGAGGCCAACCTGCTGAGACAAACGGTTGATTAGTACCTGATGGTCGACGGTGTCAAAAGCTGCTGAGAGGTCTAACATCACCAGCAGAGCAGGGTTTTTTGCATCCAGAGACAGAAGAATGTCATTCTGCACTTTGAGCAGTGCAGATTCAGTACTGTGACGAGCTCGAAAACCTGACTGAAATTTTTCAAACAGGTTGTTGAGCTCTAGAAAAGATTGAAGTTGAATAAAAACAATCTTTTCTAGGACCTTTGATAGAAATGACAGATGGGAAACTGGCCTGAAATTAGAGAGAGCTGTAGGATCTAGGCCTGGTTTTTTGAGAAGAGGCCTGACCACAGCATGTTTGAAAGCAGATGGCACAAAACCTGAAGATAGACAGCTGTTAATAAATGACAAAACACAAGGACCAATTACATCAAAGGACTGTTTGAACATTTTAGAGGGAATGATGTCCAGAGAACAGTTAGTTGGTTTCATCTGCTGAACCACCTTGGTGAGGTGAGGCAGTGAAACCAGGTCGAACTGGTCAAAAACAGCTGTGGTTATTGCAGAGGCACATGACTGGATGGTGTTGGATGAACTGACAATGTTCTGCCTGATAGAGTCTATTTTGTTGACAAAATAGCTCTGAAAGTCATCGCAGGTAGACTGTGTGGCAGTTTTCATAACATTGACAGATGGATTATGCTGGTGAAGATTCTCAGTCGTCCAGGACATGATGAAATCAAAAAAGGCGTTCAATACAGGATCAACTGGACTTTATTTGTTGCAGAAAACGTTTCGACTTCTGTCCAGAAGTCTTTTTCAATTCTGAATGGAAGCTGTGAGAACGAGAAGTTTTATACAGGCTTACAAGTCACGCACCAACATATGAAATTGGAAACTGAAAAAACACCACAAATTAACTAACATGCCCATTCTATTTAAATTGACAAAACGACACATCCCAGCTTAAAAGGGGTTTGTAACACATACATGTAAATTGAAAGATCACACCTAACAGTAGGAGGTTCCCTTGAGGTCTCTGTTAGAAGACACAAAACTGTATGTAAATTGACAAACAACACCTCCCAAACAACAAAAGAGGCTGCTCAGAGAACTTTGTTAGTCTAATTTACAGACAAGGCATCCCTGCTCCCATCCGGTGTAAAACGTTTCGGAATCAAATCCAAAACTGAGTTATAGGTCTTAGACAGTTGAAATCTCAGACCTCCTCCTCTGTTAAGAGAAGGTTTTTCTCTCTTAACATACACAGCTTCCTTTACCCCCCTCTCAAACCATCTGTGTTCTCGGTCCAAAATTTGAACATTCTGGTCCTCAAAGGAGTGTCCCTTGTCCGTGAGGTGAAGGTGAACAGCTGAGTTTTGTCCAGAGGAGGTTGCTCTCCTATGTTGAGACATTCTTTTGTGGATAGGTTGTTTCGTTTCTCCGATGTAACGGTCTGAGCAGACTTCGCTGCATTGGACTGCATAAACCACCCCACTCTGTTTGTGTGTGGGGGTTCTGTCCTTCGGATGCACCAGCCTCTGTCTGAGAGTCCGGCTGGGATTGGGTCCGGCTGACAGATGGATTGATAACAGACTGGAGTGTGTTGAAAAGCGTCCTCGGCCGGTTGGAGCTGGTGGTGATTAAATTGGAGAGGTACTGTGACTTGGCCTGTTTCACAGCATTATGATACTCACAGAGACAGTCTCTCAGTATTCCCTGGGACACATGAAGCTGGTCGCGCCTCCATTTTCGCTCTGCTTTCCTGCAACGTTGTCGAAGAGCTCGCGTCGTTTCGTTGAGCCATGGTGATGGTCTGTTTTTTGAAGATGCCTGTTTGAGAGGAGCGATGGAGTCCAAGATCGTTGTGCAGGTGTGATGGAAGGAGGTGATGAAGTCCTCAGGATGTAGAGATGGGTCCAGGCTGACAGCAGAGCAAAAGTCAGTGCTCTTAAAGGCATCAGTGAACTGACTTGGGGTGGATGGGGTGATGGAGCGGCAGAGACGTGCTGGGAGAATAGCCTTCGGTGCAGGAGAGGTGAAAAATTCAAATAATATGGGAAAATGGTCTGAAATACAGGTGTCCAGGATCTCCACAGCAGGTATTTGAAGGCCGTGGGAGATAATTAAATCCAGTGTATGACCCTGACTGTGCGTGGCCCCCGAGACCGACTGCGACAGGTTAAAAGAGTCCAGAAGGTCCTGAAACTCACATCCAAGCTGATTACTTGGGCAGCAGATGTATATGATGTTAATAAAACCTTTTAAAAATATTATAAAACCATGGAGCACTTGTCCAACAACACAAAAACCAGCAGAAATCAGCAGAGGTTCACGAAGCAACGTTGGACATGTTATTCGCTCGTGATTTCCTCTTTCTGTCAGCGCAGGTTTGGAATGTCTGGAATGCTCCGCCCCCACTCCATGTCCTGTCTCTGCGCTGCGAAGTTCTGTGTTTATATGATAATATAACTGTTTAAAAAATATAATAAAACCATGAATCACTCGTCCAACAACACAAAAAGACCCTGTAATCAGCAGAGCATCACCAGCCAATTTGGACATGATTTAATTCGCTCGTGAGTCGTGACAAATCCATTTCCTCATTCCTGTGAGTGGAGGATGAAGCGATCACTTGACTTTTGGCAAAAAAACTAAATAAAAGTCCAGCTCTGGGATGAAGAAGGGATATTTAATACATTTGTGTCACATAAAAAACAGTCCTGCATCGCTTTGCAATCCTTTGAATGAGAACGAGCCGCGGCGCTGAGGCTGTGACAGGCGGGGGCGTGGGTTGGGGCGTGACAAACAACTCTGTTTTTATTGGCTGGTCAGTGTCCGGGTCACTCTGTGTTTTCAGTGTTTTTATAAATGCTGATAGAGAAGCAAGGGGACTATAGTTTTTTTCAGAGATTACTTTGTCTAACATCAGTCTGTCAGTAGATCGTGACAGAGTGAAGAAATATGTTAAAAATATATTGTTTGAAAAGTTACAGATACATTACAATGTTACATACCCCACCTTTAAGGGGGATGAGAATATGTTTTGATTTTGAATTGGAGTTTTTGGTAGCAACAAGAATGATTTCTGTTTTGTTGCTGTTTAGTTGAAGGAAATTGTTAGAAAACCAGTGATTTAGCTCATAGAGACAGTCGGTGAGGATGGAGTGGGTGGAGTTAGGTTTTGTTGACAAGTAAAGCTGTGTGTCATCAGCATAACAGTGGAAATGGATGCCGTATTTGCGGAAGATGTGACCTAGAGGAAGGAGGTAAATGATGAAGAGGAGGGGTCCGAGGACAGAGCCTTGGGGGACACCCGTGGAGACAGGGGAAGACTGGGAACGGAAGGATTTAAGCTGAATGAATTGAGTGCGGTCAGAGAGATAGGAGTTGAACCAGTCTAACGGGGTACCTGAGATGCCAATGGAGGTTAGTCTGTTGAGGAGGATAGAATGACAGATGGTGTCGAAGGCAGAACTTAGATCAAGAAGAATGAGGATGGACAGAAGACCAGAGTCAGCAGCAAGAAGAAGGTCGTTAGTAATTTTTACTAGAGCTGTTTCGGTGCTATGGTGGGGGCGAAATCCAGATTGAAACTCTTCATAAATGTTGTTGTTGGACAGGTGTGAGTGAAGTTGACTAGCAACAGTTTTTTCAAGGATCTTGGAGATGAAGGGCAGATTGGAGATCGGACGAAGATTACTGAAGTTGGTGAAGTCAAGACCTGGTTTCTTGATGATGGGGGTGATGGCAGCAGATTTGAAGGCTGTGGGAACAATGCCAGAGGTTAGGGAGGAGTGGATGATATTAGTGATGATAGGGAGCAGAGACGGGAGACAGGATTTAACAAGAACTGTGGGAAATGGGTCAAGTTGACAGGATGAGGACTTGGACTTGCTGATAATGTCAGCAATGTCATCAGCAGAGGGGAGGGAGAAGACAGAGAAAGGGAGGGAGGGAGGGGGGAGTTCAACATGGATGCTGGGGGCAGTATTTGGTCCAAGGTGTTTATGAATTGAAATAATCTTTTCATTGAAATATGACATCAGTGAGTTGCAAAATTCTGTGGAAACCATGTGATTACTTTTCAACTTTCACAGACAAAGGAAGATGCAGGCTTTGCCCCGAAGGACAGACAACAATCTAGTGCACAAAATGCGGTGTTCGTCTGTGCATCGTCCCAGGAAAAAATCCATGCATTTGCTTTCAAGCGTTTCATAAAAAAAAAAATGAAATATAGACTGAGGGGTATTGTTCATAGAGTTCCCATGGAAAACCTGGACCCATAAAATTTATTCCACTTTTCACAAACAGTTCCATATTTTGTCATGAATTGTTGAGAATGCTTTGTTATGAGTTTACTAATCTGGATTGGAAAAACTAAATAAAATCAACTTTGAAAGTGGTACATGTGATGTAAATGACCTAAGAATACAATAAAGTACAATTTACCTTAATCAAATTGAACATTAATATGTTTATTATTTCAGCTCTTTTTGCACCTTAATAGGGCAACGTATCCTGGGAGATACAACTCAGAAAATCCAAAATATTGAATATATATACTGTATATTTTTTTTTTCAATGTTGAAATATTTTTCTTAGGTTCTAAAGAAATAAATAGTACCGGTAATATGAAATAATTTTTTGCAAATTATTTTCCACTCTTGCCTGTTTAGGGGTTAAAATAAGGGCACTGCAGTTTTCCAAGTGAACAGCTATTTAAGTGTACAATTAAGATATATCATTTTATAGTATACAAAGCACACATTTTGAAAATACCTTCAGTAAAGCATTTGTATGAGTTCAGGGTGTGTGTTTAAATATAAAACAAATGTACACATAGAACTAGAAAGAAACATTTTTTTTTTTAAATCCAGAACTCTGATCCAGTTCTTCTAATTCTTGCAGGAAATCCCACTTCTTTTGTGTTTGCAGTGGAGGAACTGCTGTCAGTCAAGATCAGTAGGTTTCTGCTTGTAGAGACTTTTGTTTTCTGCTGAGGTACTTTCCCAGCTTGAGGGGAACCATCTGTGATGTAACTGCGTGGAGCGTGACCCAGGTGTTGTACGCTTACAATGATCAGTTGAATCTCAACATACGACCCAAATACATTAAAATCCGTACAGTGACATCACTGATACACAATATGAATAATAATTATATACCCTTTGTGTTTATAATCTCACATGCTGTGAAGTGATTTTATTCAGCAGGCGATGAAACTATTGATGACTTGTTTCAGTCAGGATACCTTCACTTCATCTCAAGAAGACATGAGAACAAATTAAGCGGATCTTTCCACAGTTTTCAGAATGTTTCCAAACTACTTATTAAAATAATTAAAAGTCTACCACACTCTATGGCAACATAGTGATAGAGTCTCTTCTTTTGCCTCAACATATAAATTTGTCATAATGTGAACATTATAGCCATATTAAAAGAAAAGGGCCTACATAATAAAAAAAACAAACAGATTACAGGCAAATAAGAGCCTATGTTGTAGTTTTCCAACTCCCATCATTTATCACTAAATGCAGATTTAAAAAAAAGAAGTGATGCATAACAAAAATAAAATTTGCATTTTCATAAACAAGGAGGAAGTAAAAACAGAAGTTGAGGTAAAGGCTGGGCTGACTTCCCTGCTGCTTGTTTCGTTTAGCTGTGCTTGGCTTGCAGTAGAAGGAAGACGGTCCGTGAAAGATGGATGCAACTCCTGTCATCACTGCGTCCAGCTCTAGACTTGAGAGGAGAATCACAGAACTTTCTCCAGCAAGTTTCTGTCTCTGTTTTGAAAGACACAAAAGACACCATGGATTCTACACTGTTTCTGTATAAATGCTGAGTGAGTCATTTACTCTTTGGGTTGCATAAGTTCTTAAAAAATAAAAATAAAAAACAGAAACAAAAACAAAAAAGAAGAAGTCTAAATGTGGTGCAAGCACTGGTTATCTTGACCGTTAGAGGTAATGGACATTGGGACAGCAGATGTGGTGACATGGCAGGAAGTCCTACCAAAGCAGATGTTTCAATAGCATTTCTAAGAAAACTAACCAGAATGATGTTGACATGATATTTCTGCTGTTTCATCCATCCATCCATCCATCCATCCATCCATCCATCCATCCATCATCTTCCGCTTGTTCTGAAGTCAGGTTGTGGGGGCAGCATCTTGAGCAGGGAGGTCCAGACATCTCTTTCCACAGCCACCTCTTCCAGCTCTTCTGGGAGGACCCCAAGGTGTACTCAGGCCAACCAAGAGACATGGTCTCTCTAATATGTCCTGGGTCTTCCCTGGGGTCTCCTTCTATTGGACATGCCCAAAGCACCTCCCTAGTGAGGTGCCCAGGGAGCATATACAGGTAGTCCCCGATTTACGAGCGAGATCCGTTACAACGAGGCAAGGGCGTAGATTTCATCTCATTATTGGGGGGGACCATAAACAGGGACATTTTTTAAGAGCAATTTTGGGGGGGTCGGCAAAGTTACAGTGAAATGTAATGCAAAATGTACAGAGGGAAGTTCATCCAAACTGCATGCATATACTATGCAGAATAATCAGCAATAATATTGATTTAAATGGCATGTGTTTAGTAGTCTTAATACTACTATTAATCAGTACAATAGTGACACTCATTACTCTTATAAAAAAATTAATGTGTTCAATCTTTGCCACTTGTCAAAATGACAAGTGGCAAAATGAGAATTTTGCAAAATAGGTCCCCTCTAAATATTGTTTAAATTTCAGTTTGGCTTGTATTCATAGATTGCTGTGGTCAGTGTCACTGATAATCTGGTACCACACCTTCCCAAAATCTTAAAGCTTAAAAAGAAAACAGTTTTCAAGGAGAAGAAATACTTTAATGCAGGGGTCACCAAACTTTTTGAGACTGAGAGCTACTTCAGTGGGACCAAGAGGCACAAAGGTCCACTTGTTCGTTCCAAACAAATTTGCATGGTTCAACTTTAATTATAGTATTAATAATAATACATTTACATACATGTGAATATATGACTGCCTGATCACATCTGATCTGGTCTGTATTATTAAAGACTCCACACAATGATTTAGCTTGGTAAATATGATCAATTATTATTGATAATTACCAGTAGTGATTAGAACTCTCAATCAAGAACTTGAGTCCTCAGTTTGAATAATTTTTTGGCTCTTCTGTGCAAATGTAAATTGTTCTTAGCTTTGACTGGGAGTGTGGATGGTTGTTTGTCTCTTTGTCTGTCTCTGTGATGGACTGGAGACCTGTCCTGGGTGTCCCTGCCTTCACACAAAAGCAGCTGAGATTGGTTCCAGTCCTAAACAAGGGGGCATAATGGATTACTTATTAACTGATATTTAAACATAAAACACTATTTCTTTTATGTTAAACTCAATCTGTAACATTTGAAATTCATTGTATTTTATAAATATTTTATTAACTGTTTTGTAGAAATGAACACGTTTGTAACATTCATTCAAAATATGCCTTTTACTATTAACAAATCTGTAGCATTTTTTAAGAACCTATTAAGAATAAAATCTTCCAGTTGCAGATACAAAATATCAATAATGTAATATAATAAACAGTGACATTTTTAATTAATCATGTGACATAAGTATTGATCCTCAACATTTTTTATAATAATAATTTATTTATAAAGCCCTTTAAAACAACCACAGCTGCAACAAAGTGCTACACATATAAAATCATTTTAACTAATCATCACATCTTCTCTACTCTTTTTAATTAATTATCTTTCACATATTTTATCATTACTTCTTTCAAGAGCTCCACACCTGAAAATATGATGAATGTGAATCCATCCTGCTCAAAGCTGCGCTGACATTCTTCTGTCTGTTGCAGAGCCACCAGGGAGCTAGTTAGCATTGAAGCTAGCGTGTTAGCTGATGAAGTGTCGCTCCTCGTTGCGTTTTGCTGTTGCTACAGCCACTAATGAGACACAGACACACTTGTCTTTCAACACTGTGAAAGACCTTTTCCTCCCAGTCACTGTCACCTATGTTTTAAGTAGCTACTTACTGGAAGTTAATAGTTTGTGCTGCAGCTCACTCCCACCCAGCGGCTCCGCGCGAGCCTGTGACTCCGGTGCTGTTGTTGTTCCTTGTAAACATTGGACTAAACCATTTGCCAACAGAGAAGGGGGGGGTGGCAAATTTTCCTCTTTTTTTTTCTTAGAATAATGGCGGATTTCTCTCTTTTTTTACCTTTTTATATTGATATTGTTTAAAGACACGGTTTCCTTTATTGAATTATTGGGGGGGACAGATCTATATTTCCCCAAGATTGGAGGGGTCCGGACCCCCCGACCCCCCCAGGATTTACGCCTATGCAACGAGGCGCTCGTAAACCGGAAATCTCGTAAATTGGAACGGCCTCCACGCTTCTCGTAAGTCCGGAATTTCGCTCGTAAATTGGAACGGTTTTGCTAGCGCGACTACGAACACTCGTTTTTCATCGAAAAACTGCTTATGAGTGCATAAAAATGATCGGAAACGTGTGTCCACATGTTTAGCTAACGAACTGTGGTGAAAAAACACAGGAAAACTCAGTATTTTTTGCGTTTTTTCCAATAATTCGCCAGCTCGTAAGTCCGGAACCTCGTAGATCAGAGCGCTCGTAAATCGGGGACTACCTGTACCAGATGCCCGAACAACCTCAACTGGCTCCTCTCGATGTGGAGGAGAGCAGTTCTACTCTGAGTCTCTCCTGGATAACTGAGCTTCTCACCCTCAAAGGGAGAGTCCAGCTACCCTGCGTAGGAAACTCATTTCAACCAGCTGCATCCATGATCTCATTCTTTCGGTCACTATACCCAGAGTTTGTGACCACAGGTGAGGGTAGGAACATAGACCAACCAGTAAACAGTGAGCTTTGTCTTACAGCTCTACTGTTTCAGTCATGTGTAATTGGCCAATTTCAGTTTTAGAGTTAAACTTAAGAAGTGATGGTCAGCCAACAGCAAACATGTCAGCTTTATTCTCATAAAAATTGTTTTTCTTCTGCAATACATTAACGCCTTTGATATTATATTTTTTAATTTAATAGAATAGAATATATCTTTATTGGCATCGTCATTGCACTGAAGCACAAAACATTGCAATTGCGCACACACCGTCCTTGAGAGGGGACGTGTGCACAACAGCCGCAGCAATAATTAAATCACTCCGCAACAATCAGATATGGAAAAAAAGGAGGGTTACAATAGGATAATCAGTGGTATTCAAAAAAGATTCTATCACATTTTGTCTTACAGGACATTCTATGATAAAGTCAAAAAACTCTACCAGCACAAGCACAGATAAGACAAATCACATGTTGCATTTTGGTGGCGGAGCAGTGAGATAAAGTCTGTGAACAATCGTCCAGATAGAGCACAGTCTGCAGATGGGCTCAGCCGGCTTTATCTGAAAGCACACAGAGAGCTCTGGGGGGGGTGACAGTTCCTTCCAGTAGCTCAGACTCCAGGAGAGATTTGTAGTCAGCCTTGTTCAAGGTTGCTTGGGGTGTCCGGATTGGATTAGTTGATTTATTTATTCTTCAGGGCAGGCTTCGGTGAACTTTTACCGTTAGCCTTGAGTCCAGGTGCTGTCTGAAGTCCAATTCGTCCAAATTATGTGAGCTTTCATTCAACCCGAGCTATGGGTCCACGTCTCCTCCCTGGTGTAGTCCGCTCGGCTGCAAACGAGTCCCAAACTGCACCGTAGGTCTGCGGTCCTCAATGACCGTTCCCATCGTGCGATTAAGCTCATAGAGCAGCTGGTTCATTGAGGTCACAGCTCGGATCAAAGACTCGTTCTGAGCAGGAAGCTTCGACAGCGTGTTGATCGCCGCGGAAGTCTTCCTGAGTTTCCAGTAGCAGAAGCCCCCCGCACAAGCCAAAGAGCAGCGCGCCTGCTACCATAAATCCAATTATGTAATAGTCTTCCATGTCCTTGACCGAAAGAACGGTCAAACATATCATTTTCCAATCTCTCGAGGAATCCATGATGTATCCGGCCGCATGCGTGTCGAGGGGGCACGTTGGTTCTCCTGGTCTGGAGCGCTTCGTGGAAAAAATGTATCGATAGAGGAAACAGCCCACGCTATTAAATCCATGTTCCAAATTGCTTTGAGCGAGCACTGAAGAGTTGCAGACGAGACAAAAGAGCAAAAGCAGGGAGGAGGAAGACTTTAGGGAAGGAGCGGAGCAGAGAAGCAGCTGCTACGCCAAGAGCCGGAAGTAGAAAGTTAAAGTTAAGAACACAGTTTCAACCTGCATTGCTGTCTGATTTTTAAAGCAAGAGTCAGCAAGTTTTTAGCTCTGCATGCACGGTGGCACAACTGGTAGAGCTGTTGCCTCTCAGCGAGCATGTTACCCTGGTTTAAATCCCGGGGCCTTTCTGGGTGAGTTTGCGTGTTCTCTCTGTGAGTTTTCTCCGGGTACTCCGGTTTCCTCCCACAGACTAAAAATATGCATGTTAGGCTGATTGGTGAGCGAGTGAAGGGTTGTTTGTCTCGTTTGTCTCCGTGTGTCCCTGCGATGGATGTCACTGGAGACCTGTCCAGGGTGTCCCCCGACTCTCGCACAGTGATGGCTGGACATGGGCACCAGTGACCCCCGCAACCCAAAAAGGAAGAAGTGGGTCAAGATAATGGCTGGATGGATGGATGGATGGATGGATGGATACCGTTATGGTGAAAAAATGTAGCAACAAGTCTTCAAAACACCCTGACGCATCCTCTTCAAAACAGTTTTTACATTCAGGCCACCATAAAACATCTCATGAGTACCTCATCAAGGAACACAGAACTAACAGGAAAAATGCAACTTCACAGGGGTCCTAACACATCTTTACCTCTTGATGGCATGAACTGAGCTCCTGCGTTACATTTTTCCTCCAGATTAAACGTATCTGATTTTAAAACATTGCATATTTAATAATGAATTTAATTTATAACGCACTTTTCATTAATGAAAATCTCAAAGTGCTATTTCCTGCTGCTTCTCACATCAGATTTCTAAATAGGTTCATTTTATAATAAAAAGTACAGAGCTTTAGCCTTTTTAGTCAGACTTAAAAAATAATATGCACAATCACACTCAGTACTGCAGGATCTGTTGGCGAGAGTAAAAACAGACTTACCGGTAGTTCCACTGCAGGAGTACCGTATTTTTCAGACGCACCGGAGTATAGGTCGCATTGTCCAATTATTACCAATAGATTGGAAAAATCCCTAGATAGGTCGCACCGGAGTATAGGTCGCACCTACGTTTAGCTCTGCTGCAAATGTCTGCCACAGGAGCGCACAGCAAGGCTTTTAAGAAGATTAACACTTAAAAACAATTATTTGTTTGATAAAAATTATAGCAAATATGTGTCTGAGCTGAACTTTTCCTTAATAAATGAACGTAATTGTGAAATGAGCTGGATTTAAAAATTTGTTTCGCCGAAAGTGATAAAAAGCCATATATAGGTCGCACCTGAGTATAGGTCGCAGGCCATGAAAAAATGATAAAAAGGTGCGACCTATACACCGAAAAATACGGTAGCTACTTTACTTTCTCACCATGATGTGCGACATCTGTGATGTCACCGAGTGATGATTGGCCCAGCTTTATTAGTAAAACTGACTGGATTGTAATGTTTTTTCATTCTTTTTTTCAAGGTTAATCAGCCCTTTCAGCCATTCTGAATCAAGTTGACTCCAAAGGTTAAACAGTCGTACATGGAGTCAGTTCAGTACAAGATGACCACAACAGCTAACCAAACCAACACAAAGACGGGTATAGCTCACTCAGATTGACTGATATTTAGCTACTTTTTGATGTGGTAGTAGCTGAGGGTCATTCTTAACACATACTCTGAGTGCTAATAGATCTTACAGTACAAGATGTGATTGTGAATAATTCTGGACCAAAATGACGCCCACTTCTCATCATAAGACTATTGTCTAAAACTCTTGCAAGAGAGGCAGTGGGTGATCTGCAATCCTTTCAAACAATGCTAGGCCTTTAATTATTGCCAAGCGTTATAGAAACCAATGGAATTCATCCCTTTGGACAAAAATCTCAAGAAATTTAAACTTTTTTGTGGAATTTTCATGTTTGTTCTGTAAGGGTGTGTATATTGATGACATAATACTAATAAACGGGACAGAAAATAGATTTAAGCGAGCCCGTCTGGTTGGTTAGGTGAACAGTTTATGTACACGGTTTTAAAATGACCTGTTCAAGTTATTACCGTATTTATCGTATGTTTTTTCCTGACTAAAAGAGAAAATGTTCATTTGGATGTCAAATTAGACTCCCTTGAATCCTTCATCCTCCTCCTTTGTACCCTTTGGTCGTTTTATCTCCTTGGTGGTCCTCAGTCGACCCGTTGTTTTGAGCACAATCTTTGAAAACCATGTTTAAACAAGTGTTAAAACTGAAAGCACAAAAGATTTTGAGTAAAGTTAAGACATGAGAAAAGATCGAGCTGAAGGGCGTGTTCACGTTGACACACTCACAGTGGCTTATTGTGGAAACAAACACGGCAAAAGTATTTCCAAGAGGCTGCGCTCCTTTTCCCACAGGCTGAGGCAACAGCAAGTTGTCCAAAACAAAACAATCACTCAAGGTTGTCTGTTTCCCAACACATGCCTTAGTGCAGTCTGGGACATTCTATCTTTTTTTATTTATTTATTTTTTTGCTACAACTAAATTTAATCGGCTATGCATGGTTTTCTCCGGATACTCCATTTTCCTCCCACAGACCAAAAACATGCACGTTACACTGATTGGTAACTCTAAATTGTCCGTGAGTGAGAGAGTGAATGGTTGTTTGTCGCATTTGTCTCTATGTGTCCCTGTGATGGACTGGAGGCCTGTCCAGGGTGTCCCCCGCCTCTTGTACAGTGATGCCTATGGGCACCAGTGACCCCCGCGACCTGAAAAAGAAGAAGTGGGTAAAATATAATGGATGGATTGATGGAAAATGAATCCACCCATGAAGGTGTTGAGTTTTTTTTAATGCATTTTCAAAATATGCATCAGAGATAATGTTTAACACTTTATCTTCTCATTCTATAAATGTTTGTTGCAACTTACCTGTACTGTGTAAAACGTGTGCATTCTAAAGTGAATATCATGTCTTACTCAATGTCAGCTGTAGTTTCTGACTCTGCTGCAGCTAAACAGGATAAGATCAGATGATTTTTTTTCACCTGCAAGATGATAGGATGGGCTATAAATGACATCAAATTAATTTTGCATCATCTGTTAACATTGGAATTCAAGTTAATTTTTGAAAGAAAATGCATCGACATAGCAGCAAATTGCTAACGTGGCTAAAGACAAGAGCCAAACTTTGAATGCTTCACAAAAAAAAGATAGACAAACATAAAATATGCATGAAGTTACAGCTCAACCACATTTAGCACATTTCAGTGAATGTGCAGTGTTTTTTCACACATTACAATAATACATTTAGACGAAACAGCTTTAGCATGCATGGTAAACCATTTTAAGTGGCATAGCTCTACAAGTTACACTTACAGCAATTAATTTTAGGTGGTGCACCGTTCTTAGTAATTCCACCATTTCTGCAGAGAGAGTACCAGCCCACAGAGGTAAACAACAGTGTGGGGAGTGAAGAAAACTAAGACATTTTAAATATATACTGTATTCTGGACCTTAGCTAGAGAAAAAACTTCCATCCTAAATCTTTGAGA
>JBBPBX010019599.1:2500-27706 GCA_038048925.1 Garcialebias charrua | reverse complement strand
TGAAGAAGACAAAGGAGATGATTGTGGACTTCAGAAGGAACAAACACAACCATGCCCCACTGAAAATAGGTGGGTCTGCAGTGGAAGTGGTCTCCAGCTACAAATACTTGGGTGTACACATGAATGATAACCTCAGCTGGAGCAACAACACCACCAGCCTGATCAAGAAAGGTCATCAGAGACTCTACTTCCTCAGACGGCTGAGACGAGCTGGTCTGAGCAGCCCAGTTCTCACCTCGTTCTACAGGTGTGCAGTGGAGAGCATCCTGTGCTCCAGCATCAACGTGTGGCATGGAGGCTGCACAGTTGAAGAGAGGAAAGCTCTACAGAGAGTGGTGAAGGCTGCACAGAAGTCTGTTGGAGTCAGTCTCCCCACCATCACAGACATTTACACCTCCAGATGCAGGAAAAGAGCCACCTGCATCATGAAAGACCTCACTCACCCAGCACACTCACTCTTTGCCCCACTCCCCTCAGGACGGAGGTTGAGGAGCATCAAATGTAGAACCACTAGACTGAGGAACAGCTTCTACCCTGAGGCTGTTAGACTCATGAATAAAATAAAATAAACACTGCAAAATATCACATCATGCTGATGCTGATCTGTTTTCTTGTTGCTGTGTTCATCTGTGTTCATCTGTGACCATCTGCTCATACAGACTCATGTTCGTGCTGCTGTTTATTCCCACTATATTAGGCTTAGTGTATTACTAGTTGATGTTTTTCTTAGTTAATTCTAGATGTTATTACTGTTTTTCTCTTGCATTTGTTGTTGGATGTAACTGGGACCCCGTGTACATAATCTCGTTTTCATCACATGTACCACATGCGGTGCAAATGACAATAAAGACTCTCTCTGACTCTCTCTCTCTCTCTCTCTTTGGGTGCTGCAGCTGCTCCTTCAGCAAGTCTCACTGAAACACAACTTCAAACCGAGTGCTGCGTCCTAATTCAGAATGCACCCACATACAAACAGTGACTACACTTTAGTCCCATTCTTGTCTCTTTAAGTGAGTTTGAGTTTGGTGTCCAGCGGTATTCTATTCAAGAATTTCAGATCAGATCTGGTTACTAATAAAGTATTTGCACCCACAAACGATTTACAAGTTTGAAATCCTTTTTTTTTTTAACAAAAGGCATGAGTTTTAAAAGGTGTGAAGCTAAACACACATGACCGTTCATCACAACATCAGGGTTTTAAAATATGTTTGTTTAAAAGACCTTCAGACGAGACTTCAGGGATGTTAAGCCAGCAGATTTTGAACATCTGAAAAGACACCCACTCCCGTTCCCGTTGGCTCCAGACGCACAGTTAACTGATCTATGTCATGTGACATCTCCCTGGAATGTTTGCTAAGAAGCGATGGAACAGTTTGTGTTTCCAGGAAACCACATGCGTATCAGACCGCTACATTTGCAGCAAAACCCTGGCAGTTGGGTTACCTCAGACATGACATTGGGATGTTGTACACTCACTAAAATATATTGAGGCAAATGTCTCAATACGTGAAACATTTAATTTAATCCTTAAAACTGTTTGGTACTACCAACATGGCAATGCAATGTATGTGTATAAGTAACATGAACTGGCACGTAGAAACTCTGCTTCGTTCACTTCTTTTGGTCCATGCAATTGTTATGTTAAATGCATTTAATGCAGAAATTAAACTTTCTGCAACTGTTGAGCTAAATGGCATCATGTGCTGGAACGCCTCTCAGCCTAGATGTAACCAAAGCAGTGAGCATGAAGCAGTAACTTTCATGTATTCTTCACACATGTTGGAAGTCAGGGCAGAAATTTGAAATGAATTCATCTGGTTAAATAAAGGTTAATAAAATAAATACATGCAACAACACAATGAAAGACACATTAAAAGCTAATACTACAGGAAGTGATCTTTAATGCCTGCCTTTCATGGGGTGGATGAATTGTTTGTCTGCATGATGTGTGTGTCCATTTGTCTATTTGCAAAAATCTCATGAACCAGTGAAGAAATTCAATTAAAACTGACTATATGTAATTATTGGATGTATACCTATATGTAACCCAGGGTAAAACTCAAATGCCCTTAATGGTGAAATTGCCATTAATCCCGCCTCTGCTGCTCCATTGGTTAGAGTGACAGTCAGTCACACAGTGCATTCAGCCAATCATCTACACCTGAGGTGGTTATTCAGGCCTGCTCCAGCTTTCCCAGTCAGGTGTGAAGGGGAGAGCTGGAGACAAGGGAGCTACAGATCTGAACACCCAGTGAACTTGGAGCCATCAAGTTGTCATGCACTGAATTATATATGGAATTGGCCAGGTGTCCCTTTTTAGGGTTAAAGGATGGCGAGCTTCTGACAACTGGCTGGGCCCAGGAGAACCTGAAATTCACTCCATACTGGTCTGGTAGGAGGCTGATGGTCTGTAGTATTTCCCCTCCATCTCATCATACAGACACACAATCAATTAGTCATCCATTGGAAATAAACCGCGCTTGGACATCTTCACCTCAAATATCTGGACAAATCAAACCTTTCACATGTGTGTCTGTCAGACTCTGTGCTGACCGGGGAAATTTAGGACTTTTGTGCACATTAATAAGGAAGACCTACTGCAGTACTGTGTATATATATTTTGTATTTATTTTTTGGATCCTATGTATGTTTTGTGTGTTGTTCACTTAATTTTCCCTTTTTAAATACACAGTATTGAAAGCGGTTATTCTTTGTATTGTTTTCATTGATTACTGACAACAGCTCCAGTAGATGAATTTAGTCTTCTGAATATTATATGCCATCTAGTCCTTTGGTACCAGCCACTAGGGAGCACAAGCCAGTGTATCTCTTGTGCCGTTCCCAAGCCCGGGTAAATGGTGAGGGTTGTGTCAGGAATGGCATCCGATGTAAAACACTTGCCAAAACCATAATGCGAGTTCATCAAAGTGAAACCATACCGGATCGGTCGAGGCCCGGGTTAACAACGTCCGCCACCGGTGCTGTTGACAAACAGGGTGCCGGCGGAAATTGTACTACTGTTAGTCGAAGACCCCGAGGAGGAAAACGTGTCAGGAGACAGAGGGAGAGGAGGAAAGTGAAGAATGTAGGACTGAGGGTTGCAACTCTAAATGTGGGGACAATGACAGGCAAAGGTAGAGAGCTGGCTGACATGATGCAGAGAAGAAAGGTAGATGTTTTATGTGTCCAAGAGACCAAGTGGAAGGGCAGCAAGGCTCGCAGTCATTGGAGCAGGGTTCAAACTGTTTTACCATGGTGTGGATAGAAAGAGAAATGGAGTAGGGGTGGTCCTGAAGGAGGAGTTGGCAAAGAATGTAGTAGAGGTGAAGAGAGTGTCAGATAGGGTGATGTGCCTGAAGGTAGAAGGTCTGATGCTAAACATAGTCAGTGGTTATGCTCCACAGGTTGGATGTGATGGGGAGGAGAAAGATACATTTTGGAAAGATTTGGATGAAGTGATAGAGAGTATTCCCAGGGAGGAAAGAGTGGTGATTGGAGCAGACCTGAATGGACATGTTGGTGAAGGAAACAGAGGGGATGAGGAAGTGATGGGTAGGTTTGGTGTCAAGGAAAGAAACCAGGAAGGACAGATGGTGGTGGATTTTGCCAAGAGAATGGAAATGGCTATAGTCAATACCTATTTCCAAAAGAGGGAGGAACATAGAGTGACCTATAAGAGTGGAGGAAGGAGTACACAGGTCGACTACATTCTGTGTAGAAGAGGAAACCTGAGGGAGATTGGAGACTGTAAGGTTGTGGCAGGGGAGAGCGTGGCCAGACAGCATCGGATGGTTGTGTGTAGAATGACTGTTGTTGCGAAGAAGAGAAAAAGAGTAAAATCAGAGAAGAAGACCAAATGGTGGAAGCTAAAGAAGGAAGAATGTTGTGAGAAATTCAGAGAGGAGCTGTTAAAGGCTCTGGGTGGTAAGAAAGAGCTTCCAAGTGACTGGGCTACTACAGCAACAGTAATTAGAGAGACAGGTAGGAAGGTACTTGGTGTGTCATCTGGACAGAGAATGGATGATAAGGAAACCTGGTGGTGGAATAGTGAAGTGCAGGACGCCATTCAAAGAAAGAGATTAGCCAAGAAGAAATATGACAGTGAGAGGACTGAAGAGAGGAGACAGGAATATAAGGAGATGGGACATAGAGCAAAGAGGGAAGTAGCTAAGGCAAAGCAGAGGGCGTACAATGAGTTGTATGGGAGACTGGACACTAAAGAGGGCGAGAAGGACTTGTACCGATTGGCAAGACAGAGGGATCAGGCTGGAAAGGATGTGCAGCAGGTTAGGCTTATTAAAGATGGGAATGGGAATGTTCTAACAAGTGAGGAGAGTGTGATGGGAAGATGGAAGGATTACTTTGAGGAGCTAATGAATGAAGAGAATGAAAGAGAAAGAAGAGTGGAGGTCATAGAAACTGTGGACCAGGAAGTGGGAAAGATTAGTGAGGGTGAAGTCCGGAAAGCTCTGAAAAGAATGAAGAAGGGGAAGGCAGTAGGACCTGATGACATACCAGTGGAGGTTTGGAAATGTCTTGGAGAGATGGCAGTGAGGTTTTTGACTCAAATATTTAATGGAATATTTGAGGGTGAGAAAATGCCTGAAGAATGGAGAAGAAGTGTGCTGGTTCCCATTTTTAAGAACAAGGGTGATGTACAGAGTTGTAGCAACTACAGGGGAATTAAGTTGATGAGCCACACGATGAAGATCTGGGAGAGAGTTGTGGAAGCAAGACTTAGACAAGAGGTGACTATCTGTGAGCAGCAGTATGGTTTCATGCCAAGAAAGAGCACCACAGATGCCATCTTTGCTTTGAGGATGTTGATAGAGAAGTACAGAGAGGGTCAGAAAGAACTCCATTGTGTGTTTGTGGATTTAGAAAAAGCATATGACAGGGTGCCAAGAGAGGAGGTGTGGTATTGCA
This sequence comes from Garcialebias charrua, assembly GCA_038048925.1. Taxonomy (NCBI): domain Eukaryota; kingdom Metazoa; phylum Chordata; class Actinopteri; order Cyprinodontiformes; family Rivulidae; genus Garcialebias; species Garcialebias charrua. Next base: position 22,780 of record JBBPBX010019599.1, on the reverse strand, counting down.
TGAGGAAATCTGGAGTGGCAGAAAAGTATGTTAGACTGGTACAGGACATGTATGAGACAGCAGGACAGTGGTGAGATGTGCTGTAGGAGTGACAGATAGCTTCAAGGTGGAGGTGGGATTGCATCAAGGATCGGCTCTGAGCCCCTTCTTGTTTGCTCTGGTGATGGACCGACTAACAGATGAGGTCAGGCAGGAATCCCCATGGACTATGATGTTTGCAGATGACATTGTGATCTGTGGTGAGAGCCACTAGCGCCCCCTTCATTTCCGGAGTGCAATAACCACTTCCGGGACTGACACCGGTCCGTGCTACAGTCTGCAGCCAAGAGTACTTGGAATGACTGTGCTAGTAGTAACTGACTAGATGGTTATCACTAACCCTGTAATAAACCTTATTCTTCTGTGAGACTTTTAGTTGCCTGGGTTTGGTAGAAGGTAGGCAGTTTTGGGTAGGTAGGAGGCCCTCCTGATGAGTTTCTAGAAACCAAACTTTTTCATTTCAGGAAGTCAGAACGGGTACTAGATGGAACAAGTCATGAATAAGTTCTATATGCATTGGCTTTCTGTGAATCTGCCTGTTCTCCACAGCTTTGTAATACAGTACATTTGATGAAGTCGACACTGGATCATTTATGAATCTTTTTTTTAAATTTTCTGCGATACAGCTTGATGTCATATTTTTCATAACTAAAACTGGAACTGACCAAAGTTTCCTGCAAGCAGGAAAGTTAGGTTCTGACCCATTTCACGTTCAAATAATAATAATAATAATAATGTCTTTTCCTGTCATCTGTGTATGTTTCCCATACACAGACGAAATTCGTCTCTGCATTTAACCCAACCACCACCAGGTGGTGCAGTGAGCAGCCAGAAAGCGCCCGGGGAGCTGGAGAATTAGGTGTGCACTCATAGACACCCCAAGGTGTGTAGTGGCCGGGGCGCGAACCCGCGTCCTTCGGGTCCCAAGTCGGAAGCCCTGCCACTACACCATCTTAAATCAAGGTCAAGTCAAGTTTATTGTCAGTCGTATCACATGTGGTACATGAGAAAAAACTAAATTACGTATTGTGGTCCCAGATACATCCCAAAATAGCAAAAATATAAAGTACAAAAATAAACCGTATACAGGTAGTTCCCGACTTACGAACAAGTTCCGTTCCTACGCACCGTTCGTAACACGAAATCGCCGTAAGTCGGAGTACATACAAAATATATATATATATATATATATATTTTTGAATAAATAAATGTACAGTACTGTACAGTTACCAAGCACTTAGCCTATCCTAACACAGTTTTTGAAGATGAAGGAGTGAGTCCAATTGTCTCCCTTTCACATAAAGGTAGCTAGCTGACATTGATATTGATGTTATTATTGATTTTACTTGATTTTATAACTTGTTTTATTTTTTAATTTTTTAAGCAGGCCTATTCTGCCTCCATATGATTCTGTCTTTAATCTTAGTTGATATTATTATTGATTTTACTTGATTTTATCACTTGTTTCATTTATTGTAGCACTTTGAGATTTTTATTAATGAAAAGTGTGGTATAAATTGAATTCATTATTATTATTATTATTAGCTCCCTTTATGTTAATGTAGCCTACAGGGCGGAGGGAGACAGTTCAACTCACTCCTTCATCTTTAAAAATTGTGTTAGGATAGGCTAACCCCAAAAATACACCACACGCGTTCCGGCTCCGCCCCGCTCCGGTCCGACCTCCGCAGCAAATACGCACCCTTTATAATCAATGAGATAAAGTACACTGGCTCCGCACGGCGGCGGTGAGCTGCGGCGAGCGGACGGCAGTCCGTCAAAATTAGAAAATTTTCTATTTCTGCCGGATGACGGAGCTGTGCCGGAGTCAACTTTTGAAGATTACGTCGCACCAACAGGAAAAGGAACGAGCACAACTTCCGTATTTACAAAATAAAATCACCACGGGCGGACTAATCCTAGCTCTATATGGATTTATTTGTACAAAAATGCTGTCAAACTATCATTTATGACTATTCTATGACTAAACTATTATATTTATGACTATGACTACACCTAATAACGCAATACAATAAATAAATAAATAAAAAAGTATTTTATTCTGAAATGTAAACATCACTTCCTGTTGCTCAAACCATGTCCTGTCGCTTATTTACGAGAGAAGATCAAGGCAGCCTTTACTGTTGTTCTCCTTCTTCCACCGAATGAATTGTTTTGTTCTGACTTCATTATTTATCACTTGATTTATCGCGCAATCTCGCAATTCCCGCGCATGCGTCTTGGAGCGGCGCATCCATGCGGACCTGAGCTGAGCGGAGGCAGTGGACTTTGGACTCGCTCAGCTGCGACCTGCGGAGCGGACACGGACCGCGTGTAGTGTATTTTTGGGGTAAGTGCTTGGTAACTGTACCAGAGAAAGAGATTTAAGAAAATTTTCTGTTTTTACCGAATGCTCACGCCCTCACCTGCTTTAAGTTTACCAGCAGATTGTTAGGTATGCTTGTGTTTTTCCATTTCAAAATATCAGTTTTTTTAAAGGAGACCACATATAGGTCTTTAAAATTTTTATGTTATGTCTGTGTGCTATCTTGACAATATTAATTCATTTTAATACACAAAATAATTCTTAGATAATTAATTATACCCTTTTTAATTCTGCCCATTTTTAACTTTCGTTTTGAACGACCGGTTTCTGATACAAGTTCTGAAGTCCACGCCCTTCAACGATCTGTTTACGCCCTCTGTAACAGCCAGTATCTGTAATGTGTTGTTGTTTTAAAATTAGCTCTTTTTTTATTACTCATTTGACTTACTGTTAGTGCTAGCTTAAGATAACTTACCGAAACCCGTCTGAGCGCGCCGCAATTTGCTGCTCCTTTTAGCATTAGACCACCCGAATCCGAAGCTAATGTTAGCTTGTTCCTCTTCCGGTGTTCGCCAGCTCCGCTCGTTGCACGCGGAGATTTTGGGAGTTATCGCTGTTCCAGTCAAGACAACACAAAGTTCACCAAGTGTCTCCCGTAAATTAATCCGTAAGGAGAAGGTCCTCGCTGCTGTGAGGCTGCTGCGAGGCAGCAGCGAGGCTGTACAGTTGAAGCTCCGCTCCATCGCGCCAGAAGAGGGTCCCGTTGCCGCCGGTCCCTACGCCGGGGGTCCGCTCGTTTAATTTTTGCCGGCTGCGCGTTGGGAGCGATCGCAAATACACTAAAAATTGAACTAAAACATAAAAATAACAATTATACTTTATTTATAAAGCCATTTAAAAAAAACCACAGCTGCAACAAAGTGCTGTACACATGAAATTAAGAACATATAAACAAAAGATGAGATGAAATCATGAAAAACAACAGTCATGTGTTTAATACAGAAGTGGGTTGAGCCTAACCAGGGGTTGCTAGGTGAGGGGCTGGACTCAGGTTTGAGGTGGTTGGCTGCGGTTTGTGACGTCACAAACCGCAGGAAGTGGGAAACGAAGTGTATTTATCAAAGATAAATAAATCTACTTAGAGTAAATAAACCACTGGGTGCATTTTTTTGGCCTTAGGACTGTTTTTTTATGAAGTAAATACCCAAAGTTGAGTAAAAAAACCATTAAAAAGTGAATTTTGAATATGTGGTCCCCTTTAATACCAACAAATTATATTTAATTGCATTTCTGGCCTCAAAGTCATGTCCATTCATAACTTGTGTCCTGCACATACCATAGTTGATGTTTGTTCTCTCTTCCAGTTGTGCCTTGACCTAGTCACTTGCAAGCATGCACAATAGCTGGACTCTGAACCAAAAAGGGCCCTATGAGTCTTCGTTGTATCCCATCTATAATTTAATCAAGTCACTCACATTTTGTTCAGTCAGATGCTTTCAGTCATGCAGCTGAGGAGGTCATCGTCTGTTGAAGAGTTATCCTATTTTCGTTCTCAATCTCATGTTACTTTTACTTTCTTCAATGAGACACTGTTCCTCTGTTGTTTGTGTGTGTGTGTGTGTGTGTGTGTGTGTGTGTATCTCCTTCCTGAGGTTTATTAGCTGAGTGTGACAGTGTTTGTAGATTGTATGCAGGTGATTAGAATTAAGCAGACAAATGCATTTAGAGAAGCCGAGTCTTGGATATTTGTGCAATCGTATATAACACAAAAATACCACATGGGCTGGACAAGTTTGTGGAGATCATCAAAACCAAAGAATAGAAACCACAACACATTTTCATGTTTGCAAATAGTTTAGAGGTTTATTAGACTTCAGATAGTCTTTTTCATTAATTCAACCTTTATTTAGGCAGGTATAATACCATTGAGCCTCGAGGACTCATTTACAAGAGACCTATTTTCAACAAAGAATGATGACAACAGTGACAACAATAGACATAGACTTTGCATTAGTCCACCTATGAGTTAGCACTGTAATGGTTTTAAACCTTTACACTGTCAGATCAGCGAAGTATCTCCCAGGGTGCGAAGCAGGAAACTTTCAACTCTGTTTTTAAGGCACCGTCCACAAAAGAAAAAAATTGTGTGGATATGCAAGTAATTTTTTTAAAAAATTGTTTCAAGCATGCATCCACATGGAAATAGCATTTAAGCAACCTCAATTATTTAAATGTTTGAGTGGAAAAAATATCTAAATAAACTTTAAAATGCAATTCTAAAATGCAACTACCTGTACCTGTATTTGAAAACTATGTCAGAGCGCCACCTTTCTAAGCTACAAATTAAGGAGGCCTCTACTTTGCCTTCTACTTGTCCCCCATCACAGAGCAAAGAGGGGTAATTGGAAATACCCTTCATCTGTCCGTCAATGTTGTGAGCATGAAAGCTTGAAAATAAGCGACGTACAAACTGAATTTGCGCATAAAACAGGTTCCTTTCTAAAATGCTACCACGTCAAAATCCAAGATGGACACCATCTTATCAGTGTTTCCACTACAATTATACAAGCAGGGCGCCCTGCCCTGTTGACAGAACCCGCCCCCCACACACACACACACCCACACACCCATACACGCACACGCACGCACGTATGCACGCACGCACGCACGCACACACACACACACACACACACACCGGTCAAAATGCAGACATGCTAGGTAAAAAGCTACAGAGGTAGCACTCCGTTTCCCTCATGCTGAGCCTTCTCCACCCCGTCACACCAGTAATTTGAGGAACCTATGCTTTCTGGTTTTTATATTGCTGAAAGTTTAGGTTCATTATGTGATTGGGGTGTCCCTTGGGTTGGCCAAAGACTAATCTATGGTAGGGATGCGCAATATAAACGGTACATGGTAGAAACAATAAAATTTTAGCCTACGATAGAGATCTGTCTTCTATCGGCTAACCGCAGAAAATCAGAGTTGTCAGATTAATCTTTACTTTTTTTTGTTTAAAACTGTGCATAAGTGGTGTTGAAGTGTACAATCAGAGTTGTCAGAGTTCATCGATACTTTTTTTGTGTTGAAAACTGTGCGTAAGTGGTGTTAAAGTATTTTCTTCGAGTGCTAAGTAGCAAAGCTATAAGCTAACTACGTCCGACTTGCCGTAGTGTTGCCGTATTCGGACGCATGCGCAAAACGCTGCGTTCCATTGAAAGTTTTTTTTGTCGAAAGTTAAAGTAAACGTTGGTCAGCTTCAGAGAAACCTGCCCTCTGATCTGTGATCGTTACTTTTTTGTGTTGAAAACTGTGCGTAAGTGGTGTTAAAGTCTTTTCTTCGAGTGCTAAGTAGCTAAGCTAAAAGCTAAAAGCTAACCTCCCGTTTGCCGTAGTGTTGCCGTATTCGGACGCATGTGCAAAACACTGCGTTCCATAGAAAGTTTTTTTTTTGGTCGAAAGTTAAAGTAAGCGTTGGTCAGCTTTAGAGAAACCTGCCCTCTGATCTGTGAACAGAACGCTGTGTTGTGTGATTTTACTGCGAGACCCTCTGGTCAAAGCCACAGAGGAAACTGGTTGCCTTGTCAGCTCTCCTTAAAGCTGAAGGAGACGCCCTCTAGAGGGTTGGAGGGTGAAGTGTTTTCAGTGTAAAATGCTGCTCTGTTACTGTTCATTTCTTAAGTGACAATATTGGAAACTGTTAAGAGTTAACAACATATTCTTTAGTTTAAAACTTATGGCTAAAACTACACAAGATATATTTTGCACTGTTTTGCACTACAAGAAAGAAGCCTAATGCTTATTACACCCATTCTCCATAACCTTCATTGGCTTCCTGTCGCCTACAGAATTCAGTACAAAACTGCTCTCATTACACATCAATGCTTACACGGAACTTCACCAGATTATCTGAAGGATATTCTTATTCCATACTCATCCACCCGGTCTCTGCGGTCACAGAACAGTAATCTCCTTCACATTCCGAGAACCAAATTAAGGACCATGGGAGACCGGGCTTTCAGTGTGGCTGCCCCCCGCCTGTGGAACTCTCTTCCTGACTGCCTAAGAGCTCCACAGTCACTGGTTGACTTTAAGAGCGGCTTGAAGACCTTTCTTTTTAACCGAGCATACTCTGCCTCCTCATGATTCTATCTTTGATCTTAGTTGATACTGTTATTGATTTTACTTGTTTTATTACTTGTTTTATTGACATTTAATTCTGTTGCACTTTGTAGCACTTTGAGATTTTCATTAATGAAAAGTGCGTTATAAATTAAATTCATTATTATTATTATTATTATTATTATTATTAATGCTTGAGTTGTTAATTATTTAAAAACTCTCTGGACCTAGTAGTGAAATTTTCTTAATAGAGATTATTTTGTGGTATAGCAGTTTTCAAAATAAATTATGACAAAAGGACACCCTATGCTTTTTTTCCATTCCTATTGCAATTTTTATACCAAAAACATATTGCAATATTTATCGTTATCGTCACCCTTCACAATACATATCGTGATATGAATTTTTGGCCATTTCGCACATTCCTAATCTATGGTAGTCCTGGCCGCCATTGGTCACCCCTTGGCTCCACTGTTGTGCCTGATTGTGGACAAAATTGCTCCCTCCACTTTCCAGGATCCACTGTTCTGTGCTGCCTTGAACAAGCAAAATAAACTAAATAAAACCTACCTCTGCTTTTATACAAAGTGCAACTCCTACACACTTGAATATCTTGCACCAAAGACCTTAAGATTTACTTACCATGCACTCCCTGTTCCATTCCAGCTAAAGAAAAATAACAATAATCTTGAATACTACAAACGTTCACTATTCAATTCCCTCAGGGATGCGAGACAGTGAACCACTTGTTGAATTTACTTTTTGCACCCGTAAGCTTTAGCTTGTCTAATGTTTTTGTGTATTTTCGTGCCAACATTACATCACCGCATATAGGCAGGGCATAGTTAATACATTGTTTTATGACATTTGACATTTTTCTGTAGTGAAGATATTTCTAAAAACTGCAGTGAGTTTAACTGGATACAGCTGGTCCCCAACTTACGAACGAGTTCTGTTCCTGCGGCCGTTCGTAACACGAAAATCGCGTAAGTCGGAAGTACACCCGAGCCGCCACTTATACACGTACATGTACGGTACAAAACAGTTACCAAGTTACCAAGCACTTCGCCTATCCTAACACAGTACCCTGCATAATTATCCAAAAACACATACAGTACTGTACATTTGGAGACAAAATAAATAAATAAAAAGTTAATTTCTTACTTTGAGCTGGTCAAGCCTGTCTCCGTCTTTTTGCTGGTTAGCTCTTGCACGTCCGAGCTCCGCAACTTTGTGCTGCTTCACGCTGTGCAAACTTTACAGGAAGGACTGTTAGCATGTTAACTCCATACATTTGGAGCCAGAAAAAGAGTTAATAACTTACTGAGAGCCGTTTCTCCACGGTGTCCATCCAAAACAAGCTGCGCCGTTTTGGCATGTTAGCCCCGCCATTAGCTGCGTCCATTAGCGTTAGCCCCTCCAAGGCTGCCGCGGCTGTTTGTCCGCGTTTTAGCATGTTAGCTCGGTGTCCATCCAACATCTGAGCTGCCAGGCGGACATCGAGGCGAGCTCCCGGCCGCCGCCCGTCGGCTCCGTGTCCCCGGTGGGGCGTTAGCATCCACCCGTCCATCCTACAGCAAGGCTTGTTAGAATGTTAGCTCATTGCTACTCCGGTCCGGCTCGCTGTCTGCTCTTCACGCGGTCAACAGAGTCGTTTTCCTTCGTCCATCCGTCCCTCCGCATAACCGTTGTTCAGCTCCAGATCATGTATCCGAGCGCCGGAACCTCTGATCGGACACGGTCCGTCCGAAGCCGGCTGTCGAAGCCGGAGCTAACTGGCTAAGGCTAAACTGGCGGGCACTGCTGAAAACTGCCGAAAACTGTCGGAAATTGTCGGAAACTGCTGGAAACTGCATGAATCTGCTTAAAAATAATAATACTAATAATACTTTATTTATAAAGCCATTTAAAACAACCGCAACAAAGTGCTTTACACATGAAATCAAGAACATTTAAACACAAAAAAATCAAAAAAATTAATTTCATATTTTTATTAATATGATGCGTTCGTAAAGTCGGATTGCTGTAGGTCGAGACCGCCGTAACCCGAGGACTACATGTATATTGTTTAAAACAATTAAAATATTGTTTTGGAAAAACCGTTTGTTTGTGGATGAGCCTTAAATCTGTAGTAGCTGCTTCAAAATTTTTAATGCCTTTAAATAAATCGTTTGCAGAATTTACTTGGATTAAATAGTATTTTATGGTTTAAAAAAATGTAGATTAGTTTAAACAAAACTTAAAAGTCCCTTTGGAAACAAGCCTATGGCAACTGAGAATTGACCATAAATAGAACATAATGAATATTTTGTATTAGCAGCAAGGCTCTATGACAAAAGGGGGATCAGTATCGGACGTTGTAGAACACGATGTGGTGTTTGATCACAAGAAGCCGCTGGCAGAGTGAGAGGCTGTGCACAGACTGGGAAACTAAGTATTGATTTTATTGTTGAGGACCAAGGACTGAGTGTGATTTGGCAAGTGTGTGTGTATGCATGTGTACGACTGTGAGCAAAATAAAACTATAGAGGTCTATTCAGACCATCCTTTCTTCGTCCTTCCATCAGGAGATAGCAGAGACATTGAACTGTGGCAACAAAAGCAGATTTCCATCAGTCGGAGTTTCAGAGAAAGAGGGGCATTGTGTTGAAAGGGCCTTAATGGAAGCTCAGCTTAGAGCTTTATTCACACTAACTGTACTCTCAGGTCACCACAAGCACAAATGTGTACACTCACTTTTCCCATGTACTACCAAACACATCTTGTTCTTCTGCTCTGAAGCCCGTGCTCTCGTTTTTCTGATGTTTTTAAATGATGGAGGAGTTTGTGACCAGATAGTTGTTCTGCAGTAAAGCACTTAAAACTCTTTGTGCTCATCTCAGACTAAAACCATTTGTGTATCAAGGTTTGTTTACTTAAAAAAAAAAAAAAACATGTAGGGAAAAAAAATTCATGCATGATGGACTGACCTGTATCAACCCTAGATAAACAGAGTTAGCCAAAATAAAAATAAGATTTTCTAAGGAATATTTTTCAGTGTGTAATTATACTGTATTGATATGTTTTTAGAGCATTATTCCATCCATGCCAAGAGCCACATGGTGCATAAAAGGCTAAGAATCACAGACACATTATGCTCTGAAGAGAACAAAGCTGCACCCACACAGACCAAAAGGGTTGAAATAACACCTCTGTGATATTGTATCGAGGAAAAGAAAGGTTGTTCACCTCCAAATAACGTTTCTAAAACAGAAAACGGTCTATCCGAGTTCATTCTGTCTTTAACGTCTCCTGTGGAGGTAAGTTTAGTTTAGGTTCAGTCTTTGTGTGTTGACATCACCTTTCGTGAAAGGTGTCTGATGTCACAAACGGCTCCCTTTTCAGATGTGGAACAACACCAGCTTGCTTTTTTTGCCATTATCAAACAAAACAGCAAAAATCAATTCATAAGGAAAAGTTTCAAGCACCATTTTTCTTTTAAAACTTGCTACACCTCCAGTAAATAAAGGGTAACACCAAGGAACTCCCCACAGGTCAGAGACAATGTTGCAGAGAAGCACTGTTGGAGTATAAAAATTATCCACCAAACATCCCATTGAGTACCATTATATCAATTATTATTGCCTGCTCCACAGAGCAATTAAGTTTTTACACGCCCGTTGAAAGTCACATGCATTATGGACTAGTCTCTGTCCATCGGCTTGCCCATAAACTGTCTCTTGTCCAGACCATAACTTCTGATCTGCTCAAGATCATTTAATGAAACCTCATACACATATACAGTACAATGTTGCATACATTTCCTCATCCCTGCTTAAAGACCAAGGCCACAAATCACAGTACAATGTATTGTAATGTATTTGCTCATCTGGGCCATGGCTACAGATTGATTGTGTAAAAGTTTGTTGACCTGCATTTGTGTTCATTTGTACAACTAGCTACATTTCTCATGAATTCCTGTATGGTTTTAATGAAACTCCAAAACATAAGCACTGAATGTACCTCTACAACGGATTTAATTTTGTAGTCAACCCAGTTCAAGCCAACTGACTTTACAGAACACAAATGGCGAGCTGGTACTACAAATGTTGAGCTAATATTTGGTATATTTGCTACATTAGTAACAGAGTCATCAAACACATTTCATGCACCCCAATTGGTGCAATATTTTTACTTTCTGTACTGGCAAAAACTTTTGTCAAAACATCTCATGAACCAGTGGACACATCTTAACGACATAAAAAATAGTTCTTAAATGTGAATCTACAACTAATTTTAATTTGTATTCCATTTAATTTTTGATGGCCACTACATCTAATTTTTATTTGCATATGACATTGTGATCTGTGGTAAGAACAGGTAGATATAAACTTAGAGAGGTGGAGGTATGCACTTGAAAGAAGATGAATGAAAGTCAGCTGCAGTGAGGCTACAAGGAGCAGAGGTCACAAAGCTGCAGGACTTCAAGGACTTGGGGTCCACTGTCCAGGAAAATGGGGAGCGGATGGGGAAACATTTCAGGAGGGATTTGTGACAAAAAGGTGTCAGTAAAGGTCAAAGGAAAAGTTTACAAGACAGTGGTGAGACCAGCTATGTTGTATGGTCTGAAGACAGAAACATGGACAAAAATACAGGAGACAGAACTTGAAGTGGCAGAAATGAAGATGTTGAGGTTCTCCTTAGGAGTGACAAGGATGGATAAGATTTGGAATGAGATCATCATAGGTACAGCACAAGTTGAACAACTGGGAAATAAAGTTAGAGAGGCCAAACTGAGATGGTTTGGACATGTCCAGAGGAGGGACAGTGGGTATATTGGTAGAAGGATGTTAGAAATTTGGTTGGTTGGAGGTTGAGGAGCATCAAATGTAGAACCACTAGACTGAGGAACAGCTTCTACCCTGAGGCTGTTAGACTCATGAATAAATAAAAATAAAATAAAAAATAAACACTGCAAAATATCACATTGTGCTGATGCTGATCTGTTTTCTTGTTGCTGTGTTCATCTGTGTTCATCTGTGACCATCTGCTCATACAAACTCATGTTCGTGCTGCTGTTTATTCCCACTATATTAAGCTTAGTGTATTACTAGTTGATGTTTTTCTTAGTTAATTCTAGATGTTATTACTGTTTTTCTCTTGCATTTGTTGTTGGATGTAACTGGGACCCCGTGTACATAATCTCGTTTTCATCACATGTACCACATGCGGTGCAAATGACAATAAAGACTCTCTGACTCTGACTCTGAAATGCAGCTGCTAGGAAAAAGACAAATAGGAGATATATGGCTGCAGTTAGAGAGGACATGAAGGTAGATAGAGTGAGGACAGAGGATGCAGAGGACAGAGTGAGATGGAGGAGGATACGCTATGGAGACCCTGAAGAGAAAACAGCTGAAAGAAGGCAACTACAGCTAACAGACATTAGCCACATCTAAAATTACTAAAGAAATGGCACTTAAACAGAAATTAAGCAAAAAACAAATGTATTGGTAGTAGCTGACAGTCATTCACAACAGAAGCTTGGAGCTGTATCACATTTTCACAAGTTCTTTGGATCGTGCACAACTCCATTTACAAATTTTGACAAAACAGCAATAATTGTGTTTCTTCTCATCATAAGATTATTTTAGTTCAGTAAGTATTATTTTAAGTAAAGTGCCATGTGTTGTCATCGTTGTATGTTCCTACAATGGCAAAGTTAGTTCTCTGCATTCAACCCATTACACGTGAGATATACTCAGGTGGGGCAGTGGGCAGCTATGTAACGCCTAGGGAGCAATTAGGGATTGGGTGCTCAGAGACATCACGACATGTGGGAATGGTGGGGAGTCGAACCACAACTTTCTGGTCCCAAGTCGGCTGCCCTACGTCTATCCCATCTCAGCCCTTAGTCTAGGTAATGCTCTCTAAAAGTGGACATTCATATTTATTGACAAAGGTACACAATAGGGCTGAACGATTTTGGAAAATAATTTAATTGCAATTTTTTTTTCTTCTAGAAATTGCAATTGCAATTTAAAATGTGATTATTTTTTAAATATCTTCTCAAGTATTTTTCAACAAACAGAAGCAATAAATCAATCTGTTTTATAATAAACAATGTCAGATTTATTTAAAGCAGAGATTACAATAAAGCAAACAAATCTATGCCTTTTCTTTTCACCATTTCTATTTTTTCTTGTTTCATAAACATAATAGTAAACATGTTAAGTGAACTTCCTAACTACTGTCTGAACTTCACATGACAGTTAGTAAATAAATATAAAAAATTAGATATAAAAAAAATACTGTTTGAAGTTCAAACAGTTGGGTCAGTGATCCCTGTCGGCTGATACTTTGCTTACTTGAAGTTGAAGCACTGGTTATTGTCATTCTAGCCATGCAACCATCGTAAATGTCTTTGCAGTGTTTTTTTAAAAGTGTTGATAAAGATTTGTGTCACGCGACCAGTCAAATTGCAGCCTTCGCGATTAGAAAATCTAATTTTATCATATTGCGATATTATTGCAAATGCAATTAATTGTTCAGCCCTAGTACACAAAACACTTTCCCCCCACCTTTAAATGACTGATATATAAAAATATGCTCTGTCCCTGTTCATCCTCCATATCGAAACCCTGCCTGCTGTTTACATACCTTGTGTATCCCCTACTCTCATTGCTGGTGGTCTCCGCTCCCTTGTAAACCAGACGATGAGCGGACAGGCCTGCTGTGGATTAACCACTGCCTAACTCCAAAAGTTTAAGGCACGTCAAATCTCCACACCACATATCCACACACACAGTCCAGTGCTTTTCCCATCTTGAGTACATACTGTACAAGCAACACTAAAGTACTGTCCCCACATCACGTTGCTCAATATTTGCCCCGTGAAGAGTACACAACGGCTGTTCCAAAATCTGATTGGTGTTATTTGTAAGTCAGACTAAATCTCAGAGAAGCTACACACACAAATGGAACAGGGTTTACTAATCCATTTGTAAGGCAATAGGCAGGCAAACAGACAGGGGAGAGCTTGCCAAGTGTTGTAATCACAGCTAAAGATGATGAGCCCACTCCCATCCTCTACACTCCTCTGTGTGTGTGTGTGTGTGTGTGTGTGTGTGTCCTACATCGCCTCTTTTACAAAACTGTGACAAGAGAGGGAGAAAATGAATCAGTATCAAATGGATAATCTACAAAAGTACACTAGGAGCTTTACCACCTTATGCAAGTCCCCCACTCGTTCACCCGCATGTACCACGCAATCTCTCTGAAAACAACAACAACAACAACAAGCCAGCATTATGAGTTCTGAAAAGGCAGTAATTGTAAGCAGTTTGGGGAATAAATTAGAAAAGATGACAAAATACGGAGATAAATCCAGCTTAAGAGAGATGTGCGCCACTGTTGATTTGATTTGAGCTTTTCTCTCCATCCCGCTCTTTTCTCCCACCCTCGTTCCTGATCTTTTTTAGTGGGGTGGAAAAATGGATTTTTGTCAGCGATTTGGCCCTGAAATAGCTTATTGTTTAAAGCAGCCGCTGTGTGCGGGTACGACGTCAACATCACGTGTGCGCAAACACACACTCCTGTTTCCATGGGGAGTAATGGCCATGGAAGTGTGTGTTGGCTCTGCTGGCAACAATACGCCACTGTGTTCATTGGTTTAGACTGGTGTGTGTGTTTATGGTGTGTGTGTGTGTGTGTATGCAGTTCAATAGAGTCGGTTGTTGATATTTATAGATGGAAGAATTCTGGCGTGAATGGGGGAGGAATGTCAGGGAGGAAAAGGAGGAGGTTAAAAGAAGAGAAAAGGAAATGAGAGGAGGGGAAAAGAGTGCTGGAGTTGGTTTGATGTTTCAAGTTTTTGTCGTCTTTTCTAATTGTGCGTCTGTCATCACCCTGGTTTTTACAATAATTTAAAAAAACCAAGGTCTGTTTGATTAAAGCAAGCGTTTCACAACTGCAAGTGTTGTACAGCAAACCCTCGACCTACGTCACCCGCGACCTACGGCAACTCAGACTTACGATTTTATCATATTTAATAAAAATATGATAAAAAAAAATATATATATATTATTATTTTTTTTTGTGTGTTTAAATGTTATTAATTTCATGTGTATAGCACTTTGTTGCAGCTGTGGTTGTTTTAAATGGCTTTATAAATAAAGTATAATTATTAATATTTCGTTTTTATTACAATTTGATCGTATTTACGCAACTTCCGGTCGTTTCCGGTCGCCATTTTACAATTGTCTACTGCGGTCAATGGAGCTCTAGACGCTCCTGTCAGCTGGCTTTAGAGGACCGTGTGTCCGTTCAGGGTTGCCTCATACGGATAAATTTGCTGGAAACACTCGGTCAACTCTGTGGACGTCTCAGGCCCGGAGGAGCAGCCGCCGATCGCCCCGTGATCGCTCCAACAACGCCGCCCGACATGCTAACGACAGCAGCTAACAGAGCAGCTAACACAGGCGAAGACACCGAGCCGACATGCCGCGGAGGGGCCATCTGCGGCCGGGAGCTCGCCGCAAATGTCCGCCTGGCAGTCGGGGGACACCGAGCTAACGCGGAGATACAAAGCCGACAGCCTTTTTGAATGAACTGACATGCTAACCATTGCTGCTAATGGCGGGGCCTAACCGTAGCTAACGCCGAGCTTGTTTTGGATGGAGGATTATCGCGGAGAAACGGCTTTCAGTACAGTAAGTTTTTTTTTTCTGGCTCCAAATGTATGAAGTTAAGAAGCTAACAGTCATTCTTTTAAACAGTTTTGACCACGTGTGTGCGTGTGGAGCGTAAGGAAGCTGGGGGAGCTCGCACCCGAGCTGATGCTAAAAGACGAAGGCAGGCTTTGACCAGCTCAAAGTAAGACATTATATTTTTTATTTATTGTACAGTACTGTATTCATTTACTGTACAGTTCTGTGCATGTTCATGGCCTAGTATGTCTGCTTGTTCAGTCTCATGCCATTAAATATGTGTGCGGCGCTCCGTTAGCGGTATAGCCGCGACCTATGTCAGAAACGCGGACCTACGACAGGCAGGTGTTTTTGGTCCGCGAGGTACGACAACATCGACCTAAGTCACACACGTAGGTCCCAATCCCTGACATAACTCGAGGGCTTCCTGTATATTTCTTAACCACAAACGGACGCTTTCCAACTTGCTGGTTTTCCATCGTCGTCGACTCGTTGCCATATTTTTCTGTTTTCACATTTCTAACTCCACAGCAATAAAGACGTTTGCATTCTTAAAAGAAATGCTTATTGCCTGCTGCCTTGCAAGCCCAAATTTTAAACTAAAATTGTGCATGACCTGTTAAGCCTGGTTTGTACTTCTTGTCTCACGTCTTTTACCCCCCGTTGAGTGAAACCAGCGATGACGTAATTGTGTGTGTGTCACCGACCGCATTGAGTGTTTATACTTCTAAAAGACGTGGGGATAATCCCTCCCTCTTCCCTCCCACTGCATACGTCACGCGCACTCCCACTGCATGTTTTATCAGGACAAACGGATTTAATATAATGATAGGCTCCATTACCTCGATTTGTGAGTCCGTTATCATGGGCGTGGCCAGGATTTTCTGAGGGGCGGATTGTTTAAAGGAAACATTGACCTTAAAATAGCAACACACCTCAGTGGCTCACTGGAAACGCGTAGGGTTTCCGCTCCAAAGCTTTTCTCGACTTGGTTTCAAATCTCACCTGGTTGAAGTTATTTTACGTTTGTCTTTTATTGGATTAAAAAAAAAGGATTTTGTGTTAACCACAGGCATTTTAAAGCCCCACTGACATGATTTTTTAATTTTCATAAAATTGCTCAAAATATATATCTTTTATCATTTAAACATGTTCATTTTTGCAAACAAAATGCTAAATCACTTTAATTTTGCTTTAAAAGTGATTTTGAACTTCAAGCCTTGTTTAATCATGGGAAATCCAATTACACACGAACGCACCATCTGTGATGTAACACTGGGCAGAGGGCTCTGGTCTCTTTAATAGCGGACCATTTAAAACCCGACAAATTTAGCAATCTATGTGAAGATTTGAGCTATTTGTCTTCATTTTGGGAAGCAGAAAATAGTTTGGGTGATGGAACAAGAAACAACAGGATCTAATTTAGGTCTGATGCTGTATCAGACTTACCTTCATGTCGAGCTGCTCATACCTGCGCACTGTGACAAGCCCAGAGCTCTGCCCGGTGTGACATCACAGATGGTGCGTTCGGGTGTAATCAGATTTCCCATGATTAAACACGGCTTGAAGTTCAAAATCACTTTTAAAGCAAAATTAAAGTGATTTATCATTTTGTTTGCATAAAGGAACATATTTAAATGATAAAATATATATATTTTGAGCAATTTTATGAATAGTAAAAAAATCATGTTGGTGGACCTTTAACTCCTTTTTTTTTTAATCCAATAAAAGACAAACGGAAAATAACTTCAACAAGGTGAGATTCGAACCCGAGTCGAGAAAAGCTTTGGAGCGGAAACCCTATGCATTTCCAGTGAGCCACCGAGGCTTGTTGCTATTTCAAGGTCCATTTTTTCTTATGTCGGCTGTTGTAATGTTTGTAGTCGTCCCCCGGTGTTTAATGCATGTGTCCAGCCACTGCAAAGACAGATATAACGTTCAAAGCAAAAACAAAAACCGGCTTCTAAAAGAGTAGCGGGTAGTGTGTAGCGGTGTCATACACCATATATGGACATCCAAACAAAAAACGTCCACAAACTTTGAACCAATCACACGCTGCGAGCCGCATCGTCCGCGTCTCGGAGTTCTGCTTGGGGGCCATGTACAAGACGGCTGTCACCGGGGGATTGCAGCGGGAGTGCAGACGGAAGTTGCGCAACTTTTTTTCACTCAACGGGGGAGGGGTAAAAGACGTGAGACAAGAAGTATAAACCAGGCTTAAGTGTCCAGAGTTCGTGTTTGCAATGATGCAGCGACTACAGCACCAAACCTATACTCAAAATCAGTAAAACTGACTGAGCTATAACCTTTTTCTATTTTAGCTCAGGTTGATTACCTGGAGCAGGCATCATGAATTGGTTTAATTAAAAAAAAAAAGGTAATCAGCTGTAGCGCTACATTCAATGATCATTTACCCCAAAATTCACTAGAATCTACTAAATTTGGCAAAACAAAAAACATGGTTGACTCCAGCAGTTGATGCCAAACAAACTTCATACAACTACTTTGTGCTCTGGCTATGTGTTGGTGAGGACTCCGTTACAAGCACCAAAATTTAACTCTGTCTATAAAACTGACTGGACAGTGGTGGCGCAGAGGTTAGAGAAGTTGGGCCTATGATCAGAAGGTTGCTGGTTCAGCTCCATGTACAGACATTAAAAATATGGGTGGGAAAGGTGAACCACCCACATCTGCCTGCACGCTCATTTTCCCCACCCTGGGCCCTTAACCTCCACCATCTGCTCCCCCAGGTGCTCTAGATAGCAGCTCTCTGCTCCACACACAGGGCTGTGGTAGTTTGGTGGTCTGTGGTTGCTTCAAGAAGGGAATCTGGTGTAAAAACAATCACCAAGTCTTCGTGTGCGTTAGTTCGCTGTGGCGACCCCTGAAGAATGGAGCAGCTGAAAGAAGAAAAATAAATCTATACAACTGACTGATCTATACCCATTTGTGTGTTGGGTAATTTATGTTGCACCATTAATTGTCTTTTTTTTTTTCTTTGTTGTTTCCAGGAATGAAGAGTTTAGAAGACGGAACAGCTTTTGGACGTCTCAGTCTTCAGATCGTTTTCTAAGTACTGTACCTGGTAAGGCTCCCACGGAATGCTTCTATTTACGTTTGGCTATCACAACTTTGAGTAAAACGGTAAAACAAACTGGCAAGTAGATTGTTTTGTGGCTTTTAAAACTTCCTTAGTTTTGAATAAAATAAGAAAACGTCAGCTGCCTAAGGCTTTTTTCCTCTTCAGAAGACGACAGACAGCATTACTGTTTATGCCTCAGAAAACTGCATTGTCGTGTAATTTTTTATTTGACGCTTTAATGTTTTATTACACCTTTAAGTTAAGACAGTTTGTTTTTGATGAGAAATGCATCACAGCCAAATGAAAAACAATCTGTGCAGTCGACGTTCATTATCTCAAAGTGCTCTCATAAAACAGCAAAAAAGTTTGTGTTTAAGCTGTTTCTGACCGTTCATTAGCCGTAAAACAAGCTGGCCGTGTCCCACGTGGACGTGAACTTCCACAAATAAAGTGACCTCCATGCAACCAAACGAAGCTCGGAGCACAACTCATGTGTTGACGTGAAGCGGGCAGATCTTTCCCTTGTGGTTTTTAAAGTGTGATGAATTAACCCCCTTTTTTAACTGAATGCTAAACTTTTATATGTCATTGATCTTTACTTTGCTAATCAATGTGTAAAGATGTGCAGACTTTTAAATTCTGTGGCTTGGTACATCATCGCTACATCACACCATTAAGCCTCAAAGCCAGCTCCCCTTTCCACATGTCGACCAATGCAGGTCTGTTACTGCCTCAGTGCGTCAGAGGCACAACAGCAGTGGGTTGACTTCAACCCTTTCCCCATGCCCCATCAGTATCACCGTGATGACCAGAAGGTATCTGTCCAACTTGAAGGGTTTATTTTGTGAATGTGCCTTTAAATCCATGACTAAAATAGTCAAATCAGCATAAAGGAAAAAAAAAAAAAATTGTATCAAGAGGGTGGTATTTTTCCACAGTTTATAAAATAATTCATCTTAAAATCATCTTCAGAGATTAGTTAGTCAGTTTGGTTGGAGAGAAATTAAGTGCATTTACCAGATTATAATCTGTAATGAAGGCTAAAGAGGTTTATGCAAATGGAAAATAATAACTCAGACCAACACATGACTTTTACTAGCAGCCATGCTGTTACAGTTTGTTGTCAAGGTATACAAAACTTTGACAATTTCTGAAAAAAGTTAGTTCAAATAGTTTTGACCGTTTTATTATTGTTATTATTCGTGACTTGGCTGTGATGACAAAAAGCAGCGGGTCGCTCTGTGTGAAGAACAAGGCCTGGAGTCAAAGGAGAACAAAACCAGAAACTACACACACGACCATGAAACGACACGATAGCGTTGTCTCGCTCTGTGTGTGCGTGCATCTGCGTGGATTTGTGTGTGAAGACGTCCAGACAGTTTCAAGGCAGTGTCACGATCACAGATTGTGGCCTCGCCATTGTAGCTCTGCTGAGATGTAGCTGGCACCGGCTCCACTGACCGTCGCCTGTGTGTGTCTCGCAGTGTTATGGATTTACGAATGTTTGTCCCGGCCTTGTCAGATCAGCCATGGCTCTGCCCACAGCGTGTGTGTCAACCGGGGTGACCTATTGCCATGTGTGTGTGTGTGTGTGTGTCCCCGTCCTGTGCTGCAGGCAGGGAAAGTCCCTGTGTTGGCTGTGCCATGGAGTTCGAGGGGACACCTTGTTCATTCATGCTTGGTAACTTTGTGTCTTTGTGGGAGCTCCCCATAAAAATAAGTCGGGCTGGTGTTCCAAACCAATAACGTAGATTTTTAGGTTTATTATTAAAAACGCTCCATCACAACACCCACTTTGCTTTTTCATACGCCTATCAAAGACAGATGAATTATAATATGGTATTGATCCATCTGTCTGTTCATAAACTTTCTCTTGTCCCACCCATAACTTCCCATCCAATTAAGATTATTTATTAGAAGGAGTGTAAGGCAGGGGTCCCCAACCACCAGGCCACAGACCGGTCAATTGGTACAGGGCCGCACAGAAAAACAAGAAACAAACTATATATATATATATATATATATAT
>JBBPBX010019598.1:0-25464 GCA_038048925.1 Garcialebias charrua | reverse complement strand
AAAGGTGGAGTGATACTGATTTGCACTGAATTTAACGTTCACTGTAGAGCGTGGGAGACCGAGTACAGTATGACAAGAGAACTAACGATTTTTTTTATAACACGATTTTTTTTATAACAACAGAACAACTCTTTGTGTGTTGCAATGGCACCAAAAAGAAAGGGCGAGTCTTCGGATGGAGAAGCGTCAAAGAAACGGAAGGCCATTACGATGCAGGTAAAGTTAGTTATCATTAAAAGATCAGATAAGGGCGGGACACCAACAGAAATAGATCTTGCATTAGAACTTATTAGGTTGACAGTGGCAACGATTTTAAAGGATGAACCACATATCCTAGAGCACGTTAAAGGCTCAGCCCCGATGAATGCCACAGTCATTACTAAATAATAATAATAATAATTAATTCAATTTATAACACACTTTTCATTACTGAAAATCTCAAAGTGCTACACATATATATTGAATGCTACACACATTCATAAACCGGTGGCGGCAGACTACCATGCAAGGTGCTTTCCAGTCCTACCGGGAGCAACTCGGGGTTAAGTGTCTTGCCCAAGGACACAACGACACATGGTGCGGGTCCCGGGAGTCGAACCGCCAACTTTCCGATCGGGAGACGACTGCCCTTACCACTACGCCACGGCCGCCCACTAAACAGCGCAGCGGGCTCATAATAGAAATGGAGCGACTCTTGGTTTTGTGGCTGGAGGACCAGAATCAACGGCGGATTCCTATGAGCTTGATGGTGATCCAAGAAAAGGCCAGATGACTGTTTGAGGCGTTAAAAAGAGAAAGGGGGGGAGAGGAACGAGGCTGAGGAGTTTGTTGTTAGCCAGGGTTGGTTTCAGAGATTCAAAGAACGCTCAAACGTCCATAACCTTAAAATTCAAGGGGAAGCAGCCAGCGGTGACGTCGAAGGAGCCCGTGAGTTTCCTGAGGTGTTGGCAGAGATAATTACGTCGAAGGAGCCCGTGAGTTTCCTGAGGTGTTGGCAGAGATAATTAGGGAGGGGGTTACACAGCCCAACATGTGTTTAATGTGGATGAGACAGGGTTGTTCTGGAAGTGTTTGCCTAAAGCTAGATTCATACTTGACGCGCCGCGCAGCACGCGAGGGTGCGCGCTCCAAAAGTGATGCAATTTCACAGTCCCCACCCCAGCGCGTTGGCCCCGCGCAGGGGATTAGCGCGTGCCGTGCACCTCTGAATTTTTGAAACTCCGCAAGCCCTGCGCGCGCGCGGTGGGCGCTACGATTTGATTGACAGGTCCTCACCGACAGCCTTCACCCTCTTCACGCCGGAGCCTGCAGCTGTTTGCGCCGCTGTGGTCGTGGAGACGGAGTCGCGACGCATGGAGGAATGTTTTGTGACACAAAATGTATTAAATTATCCTTCATTCCTGATCTGGAGTCGGACTTTTCTTTTGTTTTTTCGCCAAAAGTCACGTGATCGCTTTCTCCTCCGCTGACTCCATGCATTAAAACCGCAAATAAAGACAACAGTTCAGCACGCGAGCAGAAAGCTATTTGTTTTTGTTGTGTGACGTCAAACAGTTCTTCTTCTACGGTAGATTTCTTCTTCTACACCTTTCTTGCAACATATGCACAGGTTTTAGAGGGTACTGCCTCCTGCTGGTCCGTAAAAGAACAGCACTTTGCCATGCGCCGCCGTGCGACAACTATAAACACCGAGGCGACACTGTAAACGCATTTTGCCGCACGGCACAGTGCACGCGCAGCGCGCGCGCTCCAGCCTGCGGACCAAAGCACGAGTCTAACTCAGCCTTAATCGCACCTACACAGCAAAGGAGGAGAGAACTGCCCCAGGCCATAAAGTCGGCAAAGAAAGATTAACACTACTTTTTGGGGGCAATGCTGCTAGGCACTACAAAATCAAGCCCCTGCTTGTTTACCAGTCAGAAACCCCATGGGCGTTCAAGGGCATTTCCAAGAGTCCGTTGCCAGTCATCTGGAGGTCAAACAAGAAGGCATGGGTGACTTTTGCTGTTTTTAAGGAGTGGTTTACCAATTTTTTTGCACCAGGCGTCCAACGGTTCTGCACCTCAAAATACATTCCTTTTAAGGTGCTGTTGCTACTGGACAATTCACCCAGTCACCCTGCCAATCTGGACGACCTTCACCCTGATGTGAAGGTTGTTTACCTTCCACCAAACACCATAGCACTGCTACAGCCCATGGACCAAGGAGTCATATCCACATTCAAAGCGTACTACCTCCAGAGGGTCATCAGCAGTGCACTGAAGGCAACAGAAAAAAACAAAGAAATGACACTCAAGGACTTCTGGAAGCAATATAGCATCCTTGATGCTGTCAAGAACATTGCACATTCCTAGGATCGGGTGAAGCAGAGCAGCATGAGTGGTGTGTGGAAAAAACGGTGTCCCCAGTTTGTTCAGGGTTCCTCAGAGTCTCAGGAGCCAGTGAGTGGTGTCATCCAGGACGTGGTGGAGATGAGTAGGTCGCTGAACCTTGAGGTGGAGGAGCATGTCACAGAGCTGCTGGCATCTCATGGGGAGGAGTTGTCTGCTAAGGACCTTATGGAGCTAGAGAGGCAGATAATGGGGGAGGAGGAGGAGGAACAAACACCAAGCCCTGAGCCAAAGAAATTCACCAGGCAGGGCTTGGCAAAAGGTTTACGCCTCATACAGGAAGGGTTGGCATGTTTTGAGGCACAGGATGCTAACGTGGAAAGGTACTCCAGGGTTGCTAGAGGGACGATGGATGGCTTAGCTTGCTACAGGGAGATCTTAGAGGAGAAGAAGCATGAGTCAGTCCAGAGCAGCATGCAGCAGTATTTGAAGATGGTACAGACAGAACCCTATAAAGAGAGAGTTGCGACACTCCCATAGACTCCCATAGAAAGAATGGAATGCGGAAGTCACGTGGTTCATGGAGCGGCTCCAAGTTCCAAACAACAGCGGTTCTACCATTGAACGTGGTTCATTCTTGGTGTTTCGGACGTGTTTTCTCCGGTAAGTTGATGAAAATACTTTTTTTTTTGCCATTGTGAAGCGTTAGCTGACTGTTCTGTACCATTTTATCAACATTAATACTTCATGTCGCCAGTTGTTATTAATTAAACATGTTTATGTTTATTAAATTTGTTCATTTTTTTTTACAAAAGAAACACAATACAAGACACTCCCATTAATGATACGTACACAATGTAAAAAAATGAAAGGTAGCAGAAAGAAGAGTAAATCTTATTATATCTGCCCCTTTTTTCAAACAATCAGATTAAACAATAATAATCTTTCACCAGCAGTACAAAATGACTAACTCTTTCTAATTTTCTAATACTAATACTAATACATAACTAATAATTGATACAATACACATTACGCTAATTCATATATATTTTTTCAACAAATTCCTTTTGATCATTTTCTTAAATGTAAACAGTGACTTGGCATTTTTAACTACATTCTCCAAGCCATTCCATAATCTAATTCCCTGGATTGAGGTAGAACGTCCCTTCAAACTAGTTCTGAATTGTGGTTTTACAAACATCTCTGTCCCCTTAAGATTATAACAACTTTGTCTTTTAACAAAATTCATTTGGACATTTAAAGGTAATTCGTTATTCTGAGCCCTATACATAATTGATAAAATATTATAATCAACCAAATCATGGAACTTCAATAATTTCAGTTGATAAAATAATGTACTGGATGGATGACAGTAATGTTTTCTAGTGATAATTCTTACAGCTCTTTTCTGTAATACAAAAATAGGCTTTGTGATTGTTTTACACGCTTTCCCCCAAACATCAATAAACATAAAGTTTATAAATTGTTTATAAATGAGTTTATAAATTGTTAGTTGTGTTTTAACTGCAGCTAGCTCTGCCATCATGACTGGTTTAAACTGATCTATTAATGTCTAATTCAGCATTTTAAAATATTCATTACAGCTTAAATTTTGAACGTTTATTTATTTTTATTTTGTTTTATGGTAATCCCAGTTACTGAACTCTCAATTAGAAGATATAGCCTTTTTTTTCCTGAGAGATTGACGTGGGTAATTTAAAGTTATAGATCCTTTGTCAAAGACTGCAGCATAAATTGTGACATTAAAGAAACATGTGATTGTGGAGATGAGTAAATTTTTATGTTTTCCAGGTAAACCACAGGAGAATGACTTGAATGTTGCAAAGTATCACAAAGGTACAATGTCTCATTTTCTGTCTTAAACAATAATATCTTAATCAAGATGTTTGAATAAAATTACTTTAACACCATAACCTTCACAAAGTTGGTATTTACAGCAGGACTGTTAATTTACATTAGTTTTATATTATTAGTTTCATGTATGGTAATCATGGGTCAAGTTGAGATGAGACGGCATCAATAAATTGTAGAACAGTAACAAAAAAACTTATTAAACTATCAGATGGAACTGGGAAGTTATTCTTCATGCCAGTTGCCTTCATCTGATCTTTTGTAAAAATATGTCAGTATTTATTGTCCATTAACATTTTTCTTCACAGGACTGTGTTAATTTTCTTGTCTGAAGTTCTTCTATCCTGCTTATGTACGATATTGTATTCTAATTGTTTCCTCAGGTTTTTCATCTCTGTTCCCTGATTGCATCGCCTGTTGATCCATCCTCCTGGCCCTGCTGATCCTGGCTCATCAGTTCCTGGCATGTCCCTGTCCTCTGAGGCTACATTTTCATCTTTCCCTCATCTCACTCACCTCATTTCAGTTTCTCCTCAATCTCTGAAATTACAATGGTACTGTTAGCATGAAGGTTATTGTTCAATAAAAATATGATTTGTATTATTTAACACCTTTCGTACCAAAGTTTATTTTATTCATTCAACCTTTCATTTAGGCAGGTTAATCCCATTGAGCCTCGAGGACTCATTTACAAGAGAGACCTGGTTACAAACAAAGAATGATGACAACATGATAACAATAGCACAATCACCTTAAATACAGAGGCCCCCCAAGGATGTGTGCTGAGCCCCCTTCTATTCACCCTGCTAACACATGACTGCACACAATCATACAGCTCCAACCACTTCATCAAGTTTGCGGATGACACAACAGTGGTGGGTCTCATCAGCAACAACGATGAGACGGACTACAGGAACCAGGTGAGCTGCCTGGCCTTGTGGTGCGGACACAACAATCTCACTCTCAACGTGGAGAAGACAAAGGAGATTGTTGTGGACTTCAGGAAGAGGCATGCCCAACATGCCCCTCTGACCATGAACGACACCACAGTGGAGAGAGTGGGCAGCACCAAGTTCTTGGGAGTACACTTCCCTAGCCTGGAGCAGGAACACTGCATCACTGGCCAAGAAGGCTCACCAGCGCCTCTACTTTCTCCGCAAGCTGAAAAGAGCTGGAGCTCCAAACCCCATCATGTGCACCTTCTACAGGGGTGCCATAGAAAGTGTCCTGACCAGCTGCATCACAATGTGGTTTGGTGCATATACTGCATCCTGCCGCAAGTCTCTCCAGCGCATCGTGAGAACAGCTGAGAAGATTGTTGGCACCTCCTTCCCCTCACTACAGGACTTACAGTGACCACCTCACTCGAAAAGCCCTCTGCATGGCGGGCGATCCCACACACCCACTACACAGCTGCTTCAGCCTGCTGCCATCAGGGAGGAGACTGAGGAGTCTCCAGGCTCGAACCAGCAG
The DNA here is from genome assembly GCA_038048925.1 of Garcialebias charrua. Taxonomy (NCBI): domain Eukaryota; kingdom Metazoa; phylum Chordata; class Actinopteri; order Cyprinodontiformes; family Rivulidae; genus Garcialebias; species Garcialebias charrua. The sequence continues at coordinate 19,789 of JBBPBX010019598.1, read as the reverse complement.
ACTGAGTGACAGCTCTGTTCATCAGGCAGTCAGGATGCTAAACTCTCTGCCTGCTCTGCCTCCCCTCCCTCTTGTACTGCCTTAACACAAGAAAACTTTCACACATTACAAAACAACACAAAGATTTTTAACACTGGACTCTGTATCATCAAAACGGGTTATACACTCAACACACAGTCATGCGCTCATTCAATTTGCACTACTTTTCATATTTGCACTACTGTTTGTATTACATTACTGTCTATAGTCACTACTGTTTACATTTATCACTACTGTTTACATTACATTACTGGCTATAGTCATACTACTGTTTACATTTATCACTACTGTTTACATCTATCACTACTGTTTACATCTACATTTACACTACTGCTGATATATATATTCTTTTTACTAGCCTTATTGCATATGCCACTTTACCTCTATACCAATATCAAATACCTCATACATATACTGTGTACATAAATTTCATATGCTGCTTTGTCACTTTATTACAAATGTCAATGTCAGAACCTTAATTTTATTTTATATATATACTTTTTATACTTTTACTACTATGCTAAACTCAGGACAGTATTACACTTTTATTATTACACTTTTATTATTTCATTTTATGCTTATGTTTATTAAATGTTTTAATGTTTAAATGGTTATTGTTGCACTGGGGTCTGAGAGAAATGAAATTTCAATCCCGGGTATGTCCTGTACAAATTGCAGTTTTGACAATAAAGTTGACTTTGACTTTTGACTTTTGAATAGACAGTTATAAAAGAGGCATACAGATTATGTCCTGTACATATTGCAGTTCTGACAATAAAGTTGACTTTGACTTTGATTATTATTTTAACGAATTAAAATAAGATGGCAAAAACAGCAAGATTAAAAGGTGAATGTAGAAAACTGAAAGTTATGCACCATAACTCATGTTCCCTGAAGAAAGGGAACGAGGTGCAACATATGACTATGGGAATTGTACCGCCGCGCGGTTCACCTGAAGTAATACAATCACGCATTTTCTAAAGACAGGTGGGCATCAGCGTCAGCAATGAGGCCCCTCCCTCTTTCCATAAAAGGGGCTGACGCCCCACCTTCATTCTCAGGGTGCACTTCACTGAGCTTGGGCATTGAAAGGGCAAACATGTGTTGCACCTCGTTCCATTCCTTCAGGGAACATGAGTTATGGTGCATAACTTTCAGTTCCCGTATCAGTCAGTCCACTCGGTGCAACATATGACTATGGGAACGTAATTCAATCACGCCTTGGAAATGCTCTGGAAATGCATGCTTGTGAGAACTTATGCCTTAGACTACAGGCGCCAGCTGCTCTTTACTCTGTGGTAGAGAGAACAGCCTGAGTTACGTCACATGCTGTGACATCTAAATTGTAGTGTTTCACAAACGTGTTTGATGATGTCCAGTTAGCAGTTGCACATATATCTGCTACTGGTACACCTCTGAATAAGGCCCAGGAAGTGGCTAGGCCTCGGGTTGAGTGAGCATGTACCCCAGAGGGCACCTGCTGACCTTTGCTGCTGTATGCCCTCTTAATGGCCTCAGTCACCCAGTGTGAGAGGCACCGTTTTGACAAGGCTCTGCCAGCAGCAGGAGTAGCAAAACACACAAACAATTGGTTTGTTTTACGCCAAGTGACAGTTCTCTCCATGTAGACGGTCAGGGCCCTAACAGGGCAGAGCGTGTTCAGCCACCTCTGTTCTTACGTTAGAACAGGGGGAGGAGAAAAGTTGACAGCTCAAAGTCCAGACTTCTGGGATTTAAAGTTGGTACTTTTGGCACATATGCGGGGTTTGGATGCAGGGTGACCTTTGACCTGTTTGGGACAAATCTGGTACACATTGGATGTACAGATAATGCATGGAGGTCACCCACGCATTTTGCTGAGCACAGAGCTAAGAGTAATGCAGTTTTATAATATAATAAATCTATCTTAAAGGGGACCACACATGCAAAATTCACTTTTTAATGTTTTTTTTACTCAACTTTGGGTATGTACTTCATAAAAAAACAGTCCTAAGGCCAAAGAAATGCACCCAGTGGTTTATTTACTCTAAGTAGATTTATTTGTCTGTGATAAAAACGGTTCGTTTCTCACTTCCTGCGGTTTGTGACGTCACAAACCGCAGCCACAACCCACCCCAACATGAGTCCAGCCCCTCACCTAGCAACCCCTGGTTAGGCTCAACCCACTTCTGTATTAAACACATGACTGTTGTTTTTCATGATTTCATCTCATCTTTTGTTTATATGTTCTTAATTTCATGTGTACAGCACTTTGTTGCAGCTGTGTTTTTTAAATGGCTTTATAAAGAGTCAGAGAGTCAGAGTCAGAGAGTCTTTATTGTCATTTGCACCGCATGTGGTACATGAGATGAAAACGAGATTATGTACACGAGGTCCCAGTTACATCCAACAACAAATGAAAGAGAAAAACAGTAATAACATCTAGAACTAACTAAGAAAAACATCAACTAGTAATACACTAAGCCTAATATAGTGGGAATAAACAGCAGCACGAACATGAGTTTGTATGAGCAGATGGTCACAGATGAACACAGATGAACACAGCAACAAGAAAACAGATCAGCATCAGCATGATGTGATATTTTGCAGTGTTTATTTTTTATTTTATTTTTATTTATTCATGAGTCTAACAGCCTCAGGGTAGAAGCTGTTCCTCAGTCTAGTGGTTCTACACTTGATGCTCCTCAACCTCCGTCCTGAGGGGAGTGGGGCAAAGAGTGAGTGTGCTGGATGAGTGAGGTCTTTCATGATGCAGGTGGCTCTTTTCCTGCATCTGGAGGTGTAAATGTCTGTGATGGTGGGGAGACTGACTCCAACAGACTTCTGTGCAGCCTTCACCACTCTCTGCAGAGCTTTCCTCTCTTCAACTGTGCAGCCTCCATGCCACACGTTGATGCTGGAGCACAGGACGCTCTCCACTGCACACCTGTAGAAGGAGGTGAGGACTGGGCTGCTCAGACCAGCACGTCTCAGCCGTCTGAGGAAGTAGAGTCTCTGATGACCTTTCTTGATCAGGCTGGTGGTGTTGTTGCTCCAGCTGAGGTTATCATTCATGTGTACACCCAAGTATTTGTAGCTGGAGACCACTTCCACTGCAGACCCACCTATTTTCAGTGGGGCATGGGTGTGTTTGTTCCTTCTGAAGTCCACAATCATCTCCTTTGTCTTCTTCACATTCATGTGAAGATTATAAATAAAGTATAATTGTTATTTTTATGTTTTAGTTCAATTTTTAGTGTATTTGCGATCGCTCCCAACGCATAGCCGGAAGAAATAAAACGAGCAGACCGGCAGCAACGGGACCCTCTCTTCTGGCGGATGGAGCGGAGCTTCAACTGTACAGCCTCGCTGCAGCCTCGCAGCAGCCTCACAGCAGCGAGGACCTTCTCCATATGGATTAATTTACGGAAGACACTTGGTGAACTTTGTGTGTGTCTTGACTGGAACAGCGATAACTCCCAAAATCGACGCGTGCAACGAGCGGAGTTGGCGAACACCGGAAGAGGAACAAGCTAACATTAGCATCGGATTCGGGTGGTCTAATGCTAAAAGGAGCAGCAAATTGCGGCGCGCTCAGACGGGTTTCGGTAAGTTATCTTAAGCTAGCACTAACAGTAAGTCAAATGAGTAATAAAAAAAGAGCTAATTTTAAAACAACAACACATTACAGATACTGGCTGTTACAGAGGGCGTAAACAGATCTTTGAAGGGCGTGGACTTCAGAACTCAGTATCAGAAACCGGTCGTTCAAAACGAAAGTTAAAAATGGCAGAATTAAAAAGGGTATAATTGATTATCTAAGAATTATTTTGTGTATTAAAATGAATTAATATTGTCAAGATAGCACACAGACATAACATAAAAATTTTAAAGACCTATATGTGGTCCCCTTTAATGCTGCTAAGAGGCTCAAATGGAGGCTCATATAAAGCATCCAGGATTAATTGTAGGTCTCACTGGGGGGCCAAAGTCCTGCTTGGAAGTCTCTTCCTCTGCACGCCCTTCATGAATGGGAGGGTGAGAATGAGAGGGTGGGCACCAGGTGATATACCTCCCCAGCCCTCGTAGCATGCCGAGATGGCTGACAAAAAGACCTTAATGGTGGAGAAAGAGTGGCTCTTCTCCAGCAGGTCCTGAAGAAAGGTGAGGAGCTGGACTAAGTCAGAGGAATATGAGATAATATTCCTCTCTAGACCAGACCTCAAAAACACGCCACTTGCGAGCGTAGAGAGTCTGAGTAGACTGTGCGCTCGCTCCCCGTATTGTGTTTACAACATTATTGGGCAGCCCGGAGGCCATTAATCGGTCCCTTTCAGCGGCCAGGCCCAGAGCTGCCACAGTTCTGGGCGTGGGTGAAGGATTTGCCCATAGGCCTGGGTCAGCAGGTCCCTGTGGGGGGGCAGCTGCCATGGTGTCCCCTTCAGCAGTGAAATCACCTCTGGGAACCATGTTTTCTGCAGCCACCTGGGGGCTATCAGTATTAGCGAGAGAGCCCCATGGTGTACACGTTCCAGCGTCACCTGAATCAGGGGAACAGGTGGAAACGCGTAATACAGACTTCCAACTGGCCAGCTATATGTCAGGGCATCTGTCCCCAGCGGTGCATCTGTCTCCCTTATCGAGTGATACAGGGTGCAGTGCGTGTTGTTGCTGCAAGCGAACAGATTCACATTGGCCCTCCCGTATCGTGCCCAGACCTGGTCCACGTACGTGGGTTCAGCCACTACTCCGAGGGGAGGAGGGGCCCTCTTGAGAGGGCATCTGCCCTGTGATTCAGCTCGCCCGGGATGTGGGTCGCCCTCAGCAACAAGATCCGGGAGCTGTACCACGTGAACAGTTTCTGTGTCAACCTGAGGAGAGGTTGGGACCTTGTTCCACCTTCTCTGTTGATGTAGGAGACCATGGTCCTGTTGTCTGATTTTATCAGGACATGTTGTTATGCAACCAGCCCCTTCCTGTAAAAGTGTTTCAGAGACAAAAACATTGCTCTGAGTTCCAGGAAATTTATGTGGAGTTTGGCCTCCTGCTGGTTCCAGACCCCTTGGGCATACTGCTTTTTGCAGAGACCTCCCCACCTAGTTTTTATGTGTCTGTGATGACCAGGACTCGTGACAACACCCTCCCCAGCGTGACGCCTTTGCTGAACACTGTGGAGGCCTTCCATGGCTCCAGAGCCTTCATGCACTCTGGGCCAATCAGTATCCCTTTGTTGGCCGAGGTGGGGCAGGTTGCAATTGTTTTTTGATCCATATCTGTAGAAGGCACATTCTTAATAAGGCTAGAGGCACGTAGATAATAACTGCTGCCAACAGGCCCAAGAGACGCTGGCACAGCTTGAGAGACACCCTCTGGCCTAGCTGAAAACGTGCTAGGCAGAGGTGGAGGGATGAAACCCGTGTCTCTGAGAGCCTTGCCCTGTACAAAATGGAGTTGAGCTCTACTCCCAAAAATACGATAATCTGGGATGGGGTCAGATTGCTTTTTGCCAGGTTTATGACAAAACCTAAAGCTTCCAGGTAAGACATCACCCTCTCTGCGTGCTACTGTACCTGGACTCTGTTGTGTCCAAGTATCAGCAGATCATCTAGATAATTGAGAACTCTGACCCCTTGACCTCTCACTGGGGTCAGGGCCTCGTCCAGGCATTTCGTGAATGACTGGGGAACGGTTTTCAAGCCGAAAGGCATTGCCAAAAACTCGAACGCGGTGCCCTCGAAGGCAAATTTGAGTTATTTTTTGTGGCAGGGCAGGATGCTCACGTGGAAGAAAGCATTTTTCAGATCCACTGTGCAGAAGTAATCTCTCGGTCGAACCGAGTGGATGACTTGTCTGAGTGTTAACATCCTGAATTTGTACGTTTTTATAATAATAATAATAATGAATTTAATTTATAACGCACTTTTTATTAATGAAAATCTCAAAGTGCTACAAAGTGCAACAAATTAAAGGTCAAATAAAACAAGTGATAAAAGAAGTAAAACCAATAACAGTATCAACTAAGATCAAAGATAGAATCATGAGGAGACAGAGTAGGCTCGCTTAAAAAGAAAGGTCTTCAACCCGTTCTTAAAGTTAACCAGTGACTGTGGAGCTCTCAGGCAGTCAGGAAGAGAGTTCCATAGGCGGGGGGCAACCACACTGAAAGCCCGGTCTCCCATGGTCCTTAATTTGGTTCTCGGAATGTGAAGGAGATTACCGTTCTGTGACCGCAGAGACCGGGTGGATGAATATGGAACAAGAATGTCCTTTAGATAATCTGGTGAAGTTCTGTGTAAGCATTGATGTGTAATGAGAGCAGTTTTGTACTGAATTTTGTAGGCGACAGGAAGCCAATGAAGGTTATGGAGAATGGGCGTGATATGTTCAAATTTACGATCTCTCAACAAAATCCTTGCTGCACTGTTTTGAATATATTGAAGCTTCTGAAGGTATTTACAAGGGATTCCAATAAACAGGGAGTTGCAGTAGTCGAGTCTGGAGGACTCTCCTGCTCAGATCCCTGAGGTCCAAGATGGGCCTCAAGCCCTGATCCCATTTTGGGAACAGGAAGTACTTGCTGTAATGGCCCTTTTTTACATTGTGCGCAGGGACCACTCTGATCACTCCTTTCTGCATCATGGTTGAGATCTCGTCTCTTAAGACATGAGCACGGTCTGGGCTTATGGAAGACGACAGCACCCCCGTGAAAGGAGGTGGCTGACTGTAGAACTGCAGCCGGAGACCTAGGGTTACAGTGGACATGACCCACGTGCTTGGTTTGCATGCGATCCAGGCGCCAGCGTGTGCGCTCAGTCTGGAAGGCATGTGTATTCTGTGATGTTTGTGTGTCAAGGGGACGGGAGGGGGGAGAATGGCCCCCTCTCGTTCACCCTCCGGGGAACTTGCCTGTCCCTCTGCGGTAGCCGGAGTGTCTGTCTGGTGTTGACAGACCTCTGGCTCCCAGCGGGGGCTCATTGTGTGCCCCGATTGTTCGTGTCTCATGAGGGTCAGGGTGGCCGTGTGTGAATGCCGGCCTCCCCTTTATCTGACACGTTTTGCTTAAAAAAGGTGTTTTTTTTTTTTTTTTGAGTCGACACAAAGGACACTATGTGCTTTTGAGACTTTATTGCTGTGCTTAAAGAACATGTCTTTATTACACCAACATTTGAGTGATTTTTTTGTGTACACATAATTTACACCAGATAAACGTGACTTTTTACACACAAAGTCTGGTTTTAAAAGTTCGGTCTCCCCTTTGTCCACGTGGGTGGAAGCACCTGAAAAATAGCGAGGCGGCCCTGTATCAGGCCGACTTCTGCTTTCGGTCCCTGTTCGCTAAGGAAGATCTCGGTGGGCCTGCCTGTGGGACAAATCTGTGCCTTACTAAGGCCTTGCCAGCCTGGGACGGCCCTGCGGCGGGCTTTGTCCGCTGTTCTCCGTCGATTGCTGGCTATTTCTGTGGGGGGCGACATGTGTCCAAGTGGTGACGAGGCTGAGCGTCCCTGTATCCACTAGCGTCTCTGGGTTTTACGAAAATATTTCTGGGCATCCTCTCACGCAAGGCCTCGGCCTGTTTCCTTCTCTGTTCGAGCCTGCTCTGAATCCTTTCGAGAGCACCGCCGAAAAGCCCCGTGGGCTCTATGGGGTGATGGAGGAACGTGTTCGGCTGGCCCTCTGGCAGGTCTGTCAGCATTAGCCACAAATGGCGCTGAGCAATGACAATCTCGGCCATACTCCTCCCCTGAGCGATAGCGGGTGTCCCCATGAGGCAAAGGGCAAAGTCTGTTGCCTTGTAGGCCTCCTCCAGAACGTTGGCCGCCTTCTTTTTGTTGGAGGTCTGATGGAGCTCCTGGAGTTTTTCCGCCAAGTATGCCTGCATCATAGCTAAAGCGTTCATGTCGCGGACCACAAGGCCTTGTGCTCGGTAACACTTTTCGAGCTGGGAGGCCGACACGCAGCAGGCCTTGCTAGGCAGTGTTGGTCTGGAGCCCGAAATTATGGGGGCTAAATGTGCTGCCAACGTATCTTCCATCTGGGGAGTGTTGGCCATGCCAGCTGCCTCCATTCCGGCAACGTCCAGGAACTGGGAGAGAGGCAAAGTCAGTGGAGCCCTGGGTTCAGCCCAGGTGCGAGTCAGCTCTGTCTGGAAGTCGGGAAAAATAGGCATCCTGTGCCTCGTGGCCGACTGCTGCTTGGCGAAGAAGAAATTCCCCGCCAACCTCTTTACCTGGTGTCGAGGTGGGGGTTCTGGACAAGTTATCCGTAACGTGTCCGTTGCTCTACGACACAGCTCGAACAGAACAGGGACAGACACATCAGTCTCTGGTTGACCTGCCGCAGGGATCTGGGAGAAATCCTTGTCTTCTCCTTCATCCTCGTTGTCGGCTTCGTCATCAGTTAGCTCGCCCGAGGCTGTTAGCGAGAGCTCATCTGCTCGTAACAAGTCACTCGTGTCCAACTCAATGGTCCATGTTTCCTACCAGTCGGCTTGACCATTGTCCTCCAGTTGAACAGCCTCAAGCTCCGCCGTGGGAGTGAGCGTTTTGTCGAGGAGCGGTTCCCTTACCGTGGTGGAGCCGCCCATGGCTTTGACCACAACATCCATGCTCCTCCGTCTCTCTGCCTCACGTAGCTGGTTGCACTGAGGGTAGGATTCGGGGGAGTCCAAAGCAGTTTTCGCGTGTAGCATCCCTAAGCAGACGGGACAGGCCTCGTGGGTGTCCGCCACTGAGAGGGAATAACCACATCCGTTGGGGCAGGCTCGGGAGCCAGGGCTCGCTGGCCTGCTGTTCTTGTTGGAGTACTTCGACTTCCTCTTGCTCTTCTCCGGAGCCATGGCTGAGAAGAGACGTCGAGTTGTAGCCAATTAGCCGTCCGCTAACCGTGGCGAAGACACCCTCACGTCGAGCTGCTCTCGGTACTAGCCGCAGCCATTAGCTACGCAGGTAGCATGGCGCAGGTAGCGTGGTGCAGGTAGCGTGGCGTAGCTAGCGTCTCGTAGCTGAGCTACGAAAAGAGCAGAAGAAAAAACCTTGAAAGTTAAGTCGACGACACTGGGTTAGCCTCCGCCCTCCGCTCACAGGAAAGTTCTCTGTAACGCTCAGGGCAGGGAGCGAGCTCACCTCCAGTCAAGCGATCCAGTCACAGAGAGTCCTGCGAAGTTCAGGTGTGAAGCGAGGTGAAGGGCAAAAGAGAATGAAGGTGGGACATCAGCCCCTTTTATGCAAAGAGGGCGGGGCCTCATTACTGACGCTTACGCCCACCTGCCTTTAGAAAAGGCGTGATTGTATTATTTCAGGTGAACCGCGCGGCGGCGCAATTCCCATAGTCATATGTTGCACTGAGTGGACTGACTGATAAGGGAACTAAAAACAGGAACTTTAGCACAATATGTGTGATCACTGGTCAGTGGATGTTCTGCTGGACTTCTCATTTGGTTCCGGGCGATGAACACAAATGGTTGGAACCTCCTTCAGTCTCACACGCACGGCCTGACAGTGTCTTTGTAAACTGCCCTCTCACAAAATGTGCCTGTAGAGTGATATTAGTTTATTTCTGTGGCCGGGTCGGGTGTGGTTAAAATTGGGTACTGAAGTTAAAAAAATACTATTTTAAATAAATAAAATTGGTTAAAATGGTTGTACCTAAAAAGTTACCTTTAAAAGCACGCAGGCCCGTTTGCAGAGGAGGTTTGGGACAAGTTCACACACTGACACCAATTAAATTGCACAATTGTTTAATTAAATACTGCAAAGTTTAAAATATTTACAGTTTTAAAAGGCAGTTCTAGCTCAATTCAACAAAAAGGGCATCCATCCATCCATCCATTTTCGTCCGCTTATCCGGGGTCGGGTCGCGGGGGTAGCAGCCTAAGTAGGCAGGCCCAGACTTCCCTCTCCCCAGCCACTTGGAGCAGCTCCTCCGGGGGAATCCCAAGGCGTTCCCAGGCCAGCCGAGAAACATAGTCCCTCCAGCATGTCCTGGGTCTTCCTCTGGGTCTCCTCCCGGTGGGACATGCCCGGAACACCTCACCAGGGAGGCGTCCAGGAGGCATCCTAACCAGATGCCCGAGCCACCTCAACTGGCTCCTCTCGATGTGGAGAAGCAGCGGCTCTACTCCGAGTCCCTCCCGGATGACTGAGCTTCTCACCCTATCTCTAAGGGAGAGTCCAGACACCCTGCGGAGAAAACTCATTTCAGCCGCTTGTATCCGAGATCTCGTTCTTTCGGTCACAACCCAAAGCTCATGACCATAGATGAGGGTGGGAACGTAGATCGATCGGTAAATTGAGAGCTTTGCCTTTTGACTCAGCTCTCTCTTCACCACGACAGACCGGTACAGCGCCCGCTTCACTGCGGATGCTGCACCTATCCGCCTATCGATCTCACGCTCCAGTTTTCCCTCATTCGTGAACAAGACCCCGAGATACTTAAACTCCTCCACTTGGGGCAGGACCTCCTCCCCGACCCGGAGAGAGCATGCTACCCCTTTCAAAGGGCAAAGGGCAACCTTGGCGGAGTCCAACTCTCACTGGAAACGAGCCTGACTTACTGCCGGCAATGCGGACCAAGCTCTGACACCGGTCGTACAGGGACCTAACAGCCCATATCAATGGGCCTGGTACCCCATACTCCCGGAGTACCCCCCACAGAACCCCCCGAGGGACGCGGTCAAATGCCTTTTCCAAGTCCACAAAGCACATGTAAACTGGTTGGGCAAACTCCCACGCACCCTCCAGGACCCTGCTGAGGGTGTAGAGCTGGTCCAGTGTTCCACGACCAGCACGAAAACCACATGCTCCTCCTGAATCCGAGGTTCGACTATCCGACGGACCCTCCTCTCCAGAACCCCTGAATAGACCTTACCAGGGAGGCTTAAGAGTGTGATCCCCCTATAGTTGGAACACACCCTACGGTCCCCCTTTTTGAATAGGGGAACCACCACCCCAGTCTGCCAATCCAAGGGAACTGCCCCCGATGTCCACGCGATATTGCAGAGTCGTGTAAGCCAACACAACCCCACAACATCCAGAGCCCTAAGGAACTCAGGGCGAATCTCATCCACCCCCGGAGCCCTGCCACCGCGGAGCTTTTTAACCACCTCGGTGACCTCAGCACCAGAGATTGGAGAGCCCAACCCAAAGTCCCCAGGCTCCGCTTCCTCAGTGGAAGACGTGCCAGTAGGATTGAGGAGGTCTTCGAAGTATTCCGCCCACCGACTCACAACATCCCGAGTTGAGGTCAACAGCACGCCATCCCCACCATAAATGGTGTTGGTCGCGTACCGCTTTCCCCCCTGAGACGCCGGATGGTGGACCAGAATCGCCTCGAAGCCGTACGGAAGTCATTCTCCATGGCCTCTCCAAACTCCTCCCACGCCCGAGTTTTTGCCTCAGCAACCACCCGAGCCGCATGCCGCTTGAACTGTCGGTACCTATCTGCTGCTTCCGGGATCCCACAGGCCAAAAAGGCCCAATATAACTCTTTCTTCAACAGGACAGCATCCTTCACCACCGGGTTCGAGGGTTGCCACCACGACAGGTACCAACAACCCTGCGGCCACAACTCTGATAAGCTACCTCGACAATAGAGGCGCGGAACATGGCCCACTGGGACTCAATGTCCCCAGCCTCTCCCGGAGGTGGGAGTTAAAGCTCCGTCTTACGGGAGACTCTGCCAGACGTTCCCAAAAGACTCTCACAATATATTTGGGTCTACCAGGTCTGACCGGCATCCTCCCCACCATCGGAGCCAACTCACCACCAGGTAGTGGTCAGTTGACAGCTCCGCCCCTCTCTTCACCCGAGTGTCCAGGACATGCGGCCGCAGATCAGATGAGACGACAACAAAGTCGATCATCGAACTGCGACCTAGGGTGTCCTGGTGCCAAGAGCACATATGTACACCCTTATGCCTGAACATGGTGTTCGTTATGGACAATCCATGACGAGCACAGAAGTCCAATAACAGAACACCACTCGGGTTCAGATCAGGGGGGCCGTTCCTCCCAACCACACCCCTCCAGGTCTCACTGTCATTGCCCACGTGAGCGTTGAAGTCCCCCAGTAGAACAAGGGAGTCCCCAGGAGGTGCACTCTCCAATACCCCCTCCAAGGACTCCAAAAAGGGTGGGTAATCTGCGCTACCGTTTGGCGCATAGGCACAAACAACAGTCAGAGCCCGTCCCCCCACACGTAGGCGAAGGGAGGCTACCCTCTCGTTCACCGGGGTGAACCCCAACGTACAGGCACCAAGATGGGGGGCAACAAGTATGCCCACTCCTGCTCGGCGCCTCTCACCAGGGGCAACTCCAGAGTGGAAGAGTGTCCAACCCCTCTCAAGGAAACTGGTTCCAGAGCCAGAGCCATGCGTTGAGGTGAGTCCGACTATTTCTAGCCGGAACCTCTCAACCTCACACACTAGCTCAGGCTCCTTCCCCACCAGAGAGGTGACATTCCATGTCCCAATGGCCAGCTTCTGTAGCCGAGGATCAGACCGCCAGGGTCCCCGCCCTCGGCCACCACCCATCCCACATTGCACCCGACCCCTTTGGCCCCTCCCATAGGTGGTGAGCCCATGGGAAGGGGGACCCACGTCTCCTCTTCGGGCTGTGCCCGGCCGAGCTCCATGGGTAAAAGCCCGGCCACCAGGCGCTCGCCAACGTGCCCCACCTCCGGGCCTGGCTCCAGAGTGGGGCCCCGGTGACCCGCGTCCGGGCGAGGGAACATTGTATCCATTAATTGTACTCATCATAAGGGGTTTTTGGGCTGCACTTTGTCTGGTCCCTCACCTAGGACCTGTCTGCCTTGGGTGACCCTTCTAGGGGCATGAAGCCCTTGACAGCATAGCTCCTAGGATCATTGGGACGCTCAAACCCCTCCACCACGGTAAGGTGGCAGCCCAGGGAGGAGCTGGGCAATTCAATAAAATGTTCTACAGAAACAGGAAAGAAAACCACACACACACACATACACACACACTTCCCACACCAAACCAGGATTACTGTCACCGCTTGGAGGGATCTTGTATCAATCACATGACAGTCCAAAGTCCACCCTGGTAGGATCTGTTGTCCGGAAGAGACACCTCTCCAGCCGACGTCTGTTCAATTAGTTGAGTTGGACATCAGTCGGCCCAGCTCAGCCCGCAGGACGCGTGACGCGGCCCGCCCCATGCCGTCCAGACAGCGGGCACCAACATAGGACCAGTCGGCAGTCGATGGACAACCCAGATGGAGGCAGAAACCAGTCGGGACCATCCGGACAGCAGCAAACAAACAGCCAAGGACAAACAGCAGGGACACCAAGTTCCACCTCTAGCAAGAGAGGGAAACAAGAAGTTTGTAACGGTGGTCGCTAAAACAGTCCATAGCGACCTAAAACACCCAATTATGCTAGCGCGTGACATAGCCAGCGAACGTCGCCGGAAGGCGGATGACGTGTATCAACTCTGGAGGCTGGCCCTTTTTTATACAGGAAGCCAGCCCCAGACCCACCAATCACCTCCCTGCACTTGTGTGGTATGCCCGCAGGGCATCCTGCCACATTTCCTTGCACATTTCTTTGACAGTTAAACATTTTGAGCCCTGTCAAAAAGGCGTTCAATACAAGATCAACTGGACTTTATTTGTAACAGAAGACGTTTTGCTTCTCATCCGAGGAGCTTTATCAATTCAATGAACCAGACTGTGTGCGCATGGAATTATAACAGGAGTCACACACCAACATATGTAAATTGCAAGCTGAGGTAACACATACATGTAAATTGACAGATCACACCTTAACAGTAGGGAGTTCCCTTGAAGTCTCTGACAGAAGACACAACAACTGTATGTAAATTGACAAAAAACACCTCACAGCCCAACAACAGAGGTTTCTCAACAAACTTTGCTAGTCTAATTCACAGACAAGACACCTCTGCTCCCATCCGGTGTAAAACGTTTGTGAATCAGCCCCAAAACTGAGTTATAAGTCTTGGAAAGTTGAAATCTCAGACCTCCTCCTCTGTTAAGAGAAGGTTTTTCTCTCTTAACATAAACAGCTTCCTTCACACCCCTCTCAAACCATCTGTGTTCTCGGTCCAAAATTTGCACATTTTCATCCTCAAATGAGTGACCCTTGTCCGTGAGGTGGAGGTGAACAGCTGAGTTTTGTCCAGAGGAGGTTGCTCTCCTGTGTTGGGACATTCGTCTGTGAAGAGGCTGCTTAGTTTCTCCAATGTAACGGTCTGAGCAGACCTCGCTGCACTGGACTGCATACACCACACCACTCTGTTTGTGTGTGGGGGTTCTGTCCTTAGGGTGGACCAGCCTCTGTCTGAGAGTCCTGCTGGGTTTGAAATGTACTGGGATGTTGTGTTTGTTGAAAATCCTTCTGAAATTCTCTGAGACTCCAGCAACATAAGGAATGACAATGTTTTTCCGTCTGTTAGCATTTTTCTGTTGATTATTGTGTTTAGCAGATTTCCTTGCTGACTTGACAAAAGCCCAGTTGGGATATCCACATGTTTGCAGTGATTTGTTGATGTGTTTCTGTTCCTTTTCCTTCCCTTCTGTCCTTGTGGGGATGTGTTCTGCCCGATGCTGTAAGGTTCTGATGACAGAAAGTTTGTGTTCCAGTGGATGGTGAGAGTCAAACAGAAGATACTGGTCTGTTTGACTCTCACCATCCACTGGAACACAAACTTTCTGTTTGTGTTGTTGTGATGATGGTGAGGTTGCTCCTGCTGACTTGAGATGATATAATTAATAAACAGTATAAATAGCAGTAAGGTACTTTATTAAAGCTTGTTTTACGTTTTACATATTTTATAATACATTGTTTGGTAATTTATTTTTGCACAGTTAACACTTATTTTGTCACCCGTTATGATTTTAACTAGAAACTGTTTCATTTAAATTAACATTTTAATCAGTGAATTACAATATTAAAACAAAAAACAAATAGATCAATTATATAAAAATGTGCAGAAATGAAGAATTCATCACAGATGATCTACGGTAAACTGGAGCAGATCTGAACTGCTGGCATGGAGGACAAGGTAGAGCATTCTCATGCAGAGAACATCAGACAGAAATAGCTTTATAACAGGTGTTACTCTGTTTTTTTTTGTTTTGTTTTTTTACATATGTAACATTATAAAACACTGACATGGCAATATTGATCATTGTTGCATAGACAATTTTTTTTCTAACAAATGTGTTTAGAGTCTTGTTTCACTGTAATGATAAATGCATCTGCAACGTCTAAAAATGTTTATGTTTATGTTTATTAAATTTGTTCATTCTTTTTTTTTTACAAAAGAAACAATATAAGACAATCCCATAAATGATAATGTACAAAATATTAAAAAAATGCTTTAATAAAACGCATAGTAAGTAAGTACTGCTCAATAATTACTGAAAGACGCCGGACAAAGTAAGAAAGGTCGAATTTTGTGTCATGTTGTGTAGCTGCTCAAACTGACTAACAGCAATGAGCTGTTTGGAACTACTGAGAGCTGCATGAACCACATGACTGCCTATCGGCGAGTTCAAAGAGTGTCCCAACTCTCTTTATAGGGCTCTGGGTACAGAGGCCTGCAACAGATGATGTTCCGTCTACCTCTGCTGCTGCTGCTGCTGCTGACTCACCAGGGAGTTTGTTTTAGAAGAAAACAGAGAGATGTTTTGGAATGAAGAGGAGACAGAGCCAACGTTATGATTAGACTTGATCAAAACTGTCTTGACCATTTCCAAACAAGTACTAACAGAACATTCCGACATGTCCTTCAACTTAGACATAGTTGAACACCATCCTAGTGAAGAATCAACCAGCATATTAACACATGATCATAAAAATGACAAAAGGTTATTCTGTTGATTACATTTGAATTAGAACAAATTTAAAGAATAAAGAGAGTCTCTTGGTGAACTGATTTGTGTCTTGATTCAAATTACATGTAATAAACTGTGTTTTTTTATTTTTTTTTATTTTGTATTCATTTTATAATATGAAATACAACAATTAACATATTCATAATAGAAAAAATAAAAAAATAAAAAAAATACAAGGTAGCAGATAAAGAATACATCTTATTAAATCTGCTCCTTATTCATCTAATAACAGTTCAAACAATATTTTCTATAATAACAAAATAAGTAAATAACTCAGTCAATTTTCAATTATATCACACATTATCCTTGAAAAACTGAACAAATATGGTATTAGAGGACCAGCATTACAGTGGGTATCTAGCTACTTGAAAGATAGAAAACAATTTGTACAAATAAATGATGTAAGATCTGACCTCTGTAATATCACATGTGGAGTTCCCCAAGGCTCTGTACTTGGACCAAAGCTATTTATTTTATATGTGAATGACTTGGTAAATGTGTCAGGACTCCTTAAATGTGTACTTTTTGCTGATGATACCACATTTTTCTGTTTAGGTGAAGATATAGAACAAATGTTGGAATTGATAAAGACAGAATTTGTCAAGATACAAACTTGGTTTAAAATAAATAAATTATCATTAAATCTAGAAAAAACTAATTACATGATATTCAGTAATAAAAAGAAAACTGTTGATGTTCCACTCAAAATTGAGGGTGTTGAGATTTGTAGAGTGAGTGAGGTGAAGTTTTTGGGTGTTATCATTGATGACAAACTGACATGGAAACAACACATAAATTCTGTAAGAATAAAAATAGCTAAATCGATTGCAGTACTGTACAAAGTCAGAGACCTATTGAATGATAAAGCTCTGTATTTGTTGTATAACACAATCATTGTTCCACACTTAATCTATTGTATTGATGTTTGGGGGAATGCGTGTAAAACAATCACAAAGCCTATTTTTGTATTACAGAAAAGAGCTGTAAGAATTATCACTAGAAAACATTACCGTCATCCATCAAGTACATTATTTTATCAACTGAAGTTATTGAAGTTCCATGATTTGGTAGACTATAATATTTTATCAGTTATGTATAGGGCTCAAAATAATGCATTACCTTTAAATATCCAAATGCATTTTGTTAAAAGACAAAGTTGTTATAATCTTAAGGGGACAGAGATGTTTGTAAAACCACAATTCAGAACTAGTTTGAAGGGACGTTCTACCTCAATCCAGGGAATTAGATTATGGAATGGCTTGGAGAATGTAGTTAAAAATGCCAAGTCAATGTTTACATTTAAGAAAATGATCAAAACGAATGTGTTAAAAAATATATATATGAAATAGCGTAATGTGTATTGTATTAGTTAGAAAATTAGAAAGAGTTAGTCATTTTGTACTGTTGGTTGAAGATTATTATTGTTTAATCTGATTGTTGGAAAAAAGGGGCAGATATAATAAGATTCATTCTTCTTTCTGCTACCTTTCATTTTTTTATATTTTGTACATTATCATTTATGGGATTGTCTTGTATTGTTTCTTTTGTAAAAAAAATGAACAAATTTAATAAACATAAACATAAACATTAAAATAGATTCATTTATAATTTTTAGCAATTCATTTTTCACCAGTTTCTTAAATACATTGGCTTCCTTAACATTTGTCATTAAGTCATTCCATAATCGTACTCCTTGAATTAAGGTAGATCTTCCGTTCAAACTAGTTCTAAACTGTGGTTGTACAAATACATCTTTCCCCTTGAGATTATAACAGCTAGATCTTTTCACAAAATGCATTTGGATATTTGATGGTAGTGTATTTTTATGAGCTCTAAACATAAGTGACAAAATGTTATAGTCCACCAAATCATAGAACTTCAACAATTTCATTTGATAAAATAATTCATTTGATGGTGACAGTAATGTTTTCTTGTTATAATTCTTACAATTCTTTTCTGCAAAATAAAAATAGGCATTGTGATTGACTTACACGCTTTTCCCCAAACATTAACACAATAAATCAAGTGTGGCATAATAAATGTATTGTACAGTAAATAATGTGTTAATGGATTCTTCAGAGAGTCACGTGAGCATGGCAAACAAGATGGCAGCTGGCTAGGAACGCTCTGCTTCCCAATGTTATCCACAGTATTCCTACGCCCCATGATGCTTTGCGCGAAATGTGCACACGACTTCCGGTTGACCGGAAACACCGTTTGTTTACATGCGAGTAATACAGTTGAAGACAGTCCAAACTTTGTTGTTTTAGTTCATTAAAAATGTGGGAACACCACTCGTTTTGTTAAAAGAGGAGGGACAAATAAAAAGAAATTACAGATGTTACCTGATCGCGCAGACATAATTTAAAAATACATAAATAGCGAACGCGTTTGCTCCGGCCTCTCGGCTAAGGTTTATTAGCAGCTATCTCGGCTAAAAATACCGGTCGCGTCTGAGATCTATCGTTTTAAGACAGTAAATCTTCCAAAACTCTCATTAATAAACCCTCCCCGAATAAAAAGATGTTACCTGATCGCGCAGACATAATTTAAAACTACATAAATAGCGAACGCGTTTGCTCCGGCCTCTCGGCTAAGGTTTATTAGCAGCTAACTCGGCTAAAAATACCGGTCGCGTCTGAGATCTATCGTTTTAAGACAGTAAATCTTCCAAAACTCTCATTAATAAACCCTCCCCGAATAAAAAGATGTTACCTGATCGCGCAGACATAATTTAAAACTACATAAATAGCGAACGCGTTTGCTCCGGCCTCTCGGCTAAGGTTTATTAGCAGCTAACTCGGCTAAAAATACCGGTCGCGCCTGACATATATCATTTTAAGACAGTAAATCATCCAAAACTCTCATTAATAAACCCTCCCTGAATAAAAAGAAATTAGATGTTACCTGATCGCGCAGACACAGCCATAGAGAAGGATGCAGGAACACTCTTTCTTTGTTTTGGGTCCGTGTTGAAAACACTGTTGTTTTAGCCAAAGATTTAGCTTGGTCCGGTTGTTGGTGCAGCCGCGAACAGCACAGCAGGTACCTGAACCCCGGTAGGACATTTCAGTAAACGTTCCGTTTAAACAAAAGCTGTGTTTGCTCCGATAAAATGAATGAAAATAACTTTCAAAAACACCCGCGATCCATACTCCGCCTATGGAATAAAGGCACTTCCGGTGTCGGACAGGAAGTACAATGCACATTCGCTTCTACAGTGACACCCCCAAGAATACTGTGGATACTTTGTTGGATATTTCAGGTGGGGGGCTTCTACTTTGTGTCATTCTCCTTCCGTTGCGTTGTGCAAATATTTATGTCCTTTTTGGAAGTAAAATAAGCCATTTACTTCCACGATGGCTGCCTCAAAACTGAAGGGCGCAGGCCGTGTGTCCACCCACAGCAGCCCACAACATGGAGACGAACACGATGACGCAACTCCTAACTTGGCGACTTTATTTACTGAAGTTGCTAAAATGAGTAATTTGCTACAAAGTGTAGCTGCTGATGTTACGACAATTAACACTGGCAATCCCAGGATATTTAAACTAGTACAATATTTACCACAGCTCTCCAATTGGCTCTTGTAGGAATTTGTATCCCTTGAGATACTGATCATGCCTGGAGGCTTTTGTTCTGCATGTAACAGGGGGGTGTTAAGTGACAAGGGGGTAAGTGACAGGGGGGTGTTGGGTTTTGTCATTACAATGCAAATGCCTTGGGGACGTGTGTCCATTCCACTGCAGCAGGGCTCTGGGTGGGGGAGTTTTTCTACAACAGGGGTCAACCTGTGGCTGCAAGAATAACCATGACCAGTCATCATTGTGTTTCTTGTAACAGGATGGATGGATGGATGGATATATATATATATATATATGTATATATATATATATA